>VDFB02126336.1:0-86378 GCA_007258455.2 Sequoia sempervirens
AATCGCAAGTCTGGATGCTGCAGAATCTCCTCATTCTTCCAAGTTGCTTCCTCCAAAGGAAAATTTTTCCACTTCACCAAGTATTCTTTGATTGTCCTCCTCAACGAACGTTCTCTAGAATCAATGATCTCTTCTAGAATCAAAACCAACTGCCCTTCTTCATCTAATGGAAACAAATTTGATGAAGCAACAACGTTGTGCCCAAGCACCTTTTTGAGACGAGACACATGGAAAACATTGTGAACTTTGTTGCTTGCTAGTAACTCCAACTCATAAGCCATTGCCCCAACCTTTCTGCTGACTCTGAATGGCCCATAGAAGCATGGTTTGAGTTTCTCAACTCCACTCTTCTTCAGAGTAGACTGTCTATAGGGTTGAAGTCGAAGATAAACCATATCTCCAACCTCAAATGAACGCTCAAAACGTTGTTGATCAACGTACATCTATTGATTTTTGCTATCTGAAGATTGTTCTTCAAGGACTTCAAAATATCTTGACTTTTCCGCAACAAATCCTTGGCTTGAGGGGCTTTGCTATCACCAAACACCAAATCACCAAAGCTAGGAGCCTCATAACCATAGAGATCCATGAATGGAGACATGCTTATTGACATGTACAAGGATGAATTGTACCAATACTCTCCTAGGTGAAGCCATCTTACCCAAGCTCTCTACTGCTCTAAAACATAGTTTCTGAAATAGCCCTCCAACCACTTGTTCACAATCTTCGTTTATCCATCAGTTTGAGGGTGATAACTAGTGCTTGGAGTGAGCACTGTACCACTAAACTTGAAGACTTCTTGCCAAAAGGTGCTTAGGAACTTCTTGTCCCTATCACTCACAATGTTTTTCGGCAACCCATGCAATCTAAACACCTCATGAAAAAACAAATCTCCAACTTGAGCTGCTGAAAATGAACCAGTAATGGCAAAGAAATGAGCAAACTTCGTTAATCTATCCACCACAATATAGATACAGTCTTTGCATTGAGTCTTGGGAAACCCCGTGATGAAGTCCATCGATATGCTTTCCCATTTTTGATTGGGAATAGGAAGAGGTTGCAACAACCCAGCTGGAAGAGCATGCTCATTCTTGTTCATTTCGCAAGTGTGACACTCCTTGATGTAGCGTTGGACTTCCTCTTTCAGCCCTTTCCAAGAAAATCTTCCTTGAATCTTCCTATAGGTCTTGAAATAACCTTGATGACCAGCAAGTGGGATGTCATGGAAAGTCATCAGAATCTTCTTTTTGAGCTTAGAATCGGCCACCAAAAAAATCATTCATTTGTAGTGTATCAATCCATCAACCACTTTGTACCTTTCATCATGAAAAGTACCCTCAATAATGCTGGTTCCAAACTGATTTTTAGCATAATCAGCAAGCAACAAGTCTTTCCAATCAGCAGTAAACTCACAAATTGAGTTCAAATGGGGCCTGATAGACCATCTGCTACAACATTGTTTTTGCCTTTGACATACTCAATGTCAAAATCGTAAGCTTGAAGCTTACTTACCCACTTTTGTTTCCTTTCGTTCAAGTCCTTTTGATGCATGAAGTGCTTCAGGCTATTGTGATCAGTCTTGACAACAAACTTGCTCCCCACCAAATATTGTAATTTTTTGCTTTCAAACATAATGGGATGCTTATCTTGCATCAAAAAAGCACCAACACCTTCTCCTAATGCATCACATTGCAGCTCGAAAGGCTTGGAAAAATCCGATATAGCCAAAACCGGACAAGAACCCATGATCTTCTTGAACTTATCAAAAACACCTTGTGCCTTTTCTGACCAAAAGAAAGCTTCTTTTTTAGTGAGGTCAATAAGAGGAGCAGCACTTTGAGTTCACAAACCTTCTGTAAAAACCACAAAGATCCAAGAACCCCTTCAAATGAGTCAAGTTCTCTAGAGGTGGCCAATCAACTATCGCCTTGATCTTTTCTGCATCAACCTTCACCCCTTCACCACTAATTATGTGACCAAGGTAGAGCAACTCCTTCATTCCAAATTCGCATTTCGATTCTTTGAAAAACAAGCTTCAAGCTTTTTGATTCCAAGATGCTAAGCACTTCCTCCAAGTGTTTGAGATGTTCTCCCTACGTCTTGTTGAAGATGAGGATATCATCAAAGAAAATGAACACAAGCTTCCTCAAATACTTCTGAAAGACTCAGTTCATACAAGACTAGAAAGTGGCAAGAGCATTAGTCAACCCAAATGGCATGATTAAAAACTCAAAGTGACCATAGTGGCATCGGAATGTCGTCTTCTCAACATCTGATCCCCTCATTCGAATCTGATAGTAGCCCGATCTCAAATCAATTTTTGAAAAGAACTTGGCACCATATAGCTCATCAATGAGCTCATCTATCCTGGGAATGGGGTACCGGTTCTTGATTGTGCTTTGATTCAAGGCATGATAATCCACAAACATGAGGATGGTGCCATCCTTATTCTTCACAACAACAACGGCTGAAGCAAAAGGGCTCTTGCTTGGATGGATGAAGCCCATCTCCAAGAGTTCTCCTATGTTCTTCTCAATCTCATCTTTCTGCTTCTTAGGATATCGATAGGTGTGTTGTGATAACTGGCTTGGCCCCATCTTTGAGATCAATGACATGCTCAGCTCCCCTTTCAGGAGGCGGCCCAAGAGGTAGATCAGAAAACACCTTACTCTTCTTGATGAGCAAGGACTGAATATCTAGAGGATAGTCCTTTGTTTCAACTGGACTAGCTGGAAGAACCATACATTTTGCAGCCCATTCAACTTGATCATGCCAAATCAGCCTCTCCATTCTTTTCAAAGATACAATCCGAGGACCACCATTAGACATTCCTCTTAGCACCACCTTCTTTCCATCGGATTGAAACTTGAGCTCCATTGTTTGCAAATTTAGAGAGATTTCTCCAAGTGAACGCAGCCATTGAATGCCAAGAACAGCATCTGTATCTCCAATACTTACAACATAGAAGTCATCTTTGACTTCCTGGTCACCCAATTGCAAAGACATGTTGGAAACCTTGTGAGTGCATGAAATGTGAAAGCCATCAGCTACCATGACTTTGAATCCTTGAAACTCTTTAGTCTTGAGTCCTCTCTTGGCAACCACACCTTCATCAATGAAGTTGTGCGTTGCTCCAGTATCAATCAAGGCAACGATATGATGCTTCCCAATCGTGACACGACCTTGAATGATTCATTCTTTTGAAAACTAGAGAGTCGGGCAAATGTGCCCCCACCTCCTTGCTCATCCTCAGTCTCTTCTGGATCCCAAAATCAAACCGCTGCTCCGAGTGATCAGATTCTGATCCAAAATCAGAATAGGCTTCCATGTGGTTAGAATGACCACGTCCATAGCATCTATATCCCTTTGGCTAAGGTTCTTTGCAAGTGTAACATTTTCCTTCCTTCCTAAGCTTCTCACGAAGCTCGTCATCCATTTTAGAAGGAAATTTCTTGTATTGATTTGAAGAATGTCTATTATCTCTATTGTAAGCAAAACGCTTGGGCGGAAATTTTCACCTAGGGGCTGACAACTCCATACTTCTAGCCTTCTTGATGGCTTCTTCAAGATTTGGTGGATCGAAAGCCTTTAACCCACCCTTTCAAGGGTTACACTAAACCTTCGGAAAACAACACTACCAATTTTCTTTAAGTGATGTTGGCACCATCACGGAAAGCCTTTCGAAATCAGCTATGTATGCATCCAATGAGCCATGCTACTTCAATTGTGCAAGCTTGCGAAACTTCACTTCAGGATCCTTAGTGTCAAACCTCTCAATCAGCTTGTTGGAGAACTCATCAAAGGTTCGAATGAGATTGTGGTCAAGTGTGTTACACCCCGATTGTATAGCTACTAAATTATAAGTACTGCATAGGGATTATGTGTTTGTAAATACAATTTTATGAATGAATAAGATATGATGCACCTTGTTATCAATATGAGTTTTGTACATTAATGATTGTCTCATTCTTATGTTGTTCAATTCATGTTAATCATCGTGAAAATGTGCATTATGAGGTTAATGTATAATGTTGTTATATCATGTGAAGTTTACATATACTGTTATTGTTGTGAGCATTTGATTGTCATCAGTTTATGAAGGTGGATGCAGGAATGTGAACCATTCCTCCAGGCGGAGGGGAAATATCACTTGGGAGAGGGGCTTGGTCGTTCAACAGGTAATGTTAATCAATTGAGCATACACACACATCATTATGGGTATAAAGGAACCAAGTCAGATAAGTTAGTCTTGATAAGTCATCCATAGGCTTTAGAAGTCTGGTTTACTTCTTTGTGCTTTGTGAGTGATGATTATTTATTGTCAGACTTACTATACTGTAACCCTTGTATGAATGATGTGAAAGATATGTGTTTGAGGTTGAGTATGTACGTATACAAATGTATGCATTGTGTACACGTATCTATATGTATAGACATATCGATATACACGTAAGATAGACAGATGGATAAGCTCATTGTAGGAATCCAGGTGATTCTCAACCCCGAAACCCTAACTGAAATGCTGTTTTTTTGAAAGTTTGTGTGTTTTGCATTTTTTTGAGGTTTTTTTTGATAAATAAAGAGAAGCTGCGATTTTGCTCTAAATTGCTAATAAATTCATAATAAATCAAAAATCTCTAAATAAGCTTCGAAAATGCTCAGAGAAGATAGGCGCTTGTATTTATTAGATTTCCAGAGCACAAACAATGTAAAAATTGTACATATAAATGAAATATGAACTTATTTATAAAGAACCTGATTTTCTCCTGTAGGCGCCACAGTAACAGAGTAAGTTGGTACGGCTGAATGAGAAAACAATTCTCTGGACTCTGAAAATCAATATTGGATCCCTGTAAACCCTAGGCGCACCCAATCTTACTGACAGAAGCTGAGATCTGAGGATGTTCACTGGCAAATGACAAAGTACGGCCTTCAAGCAGTAGTACGGCCTGTACCAATCAGCAGCAATAAATAAAGTACGGCTCAATGAAAGGAATGCCAGATCTCTGTGGAAACAACTCTGTGAAGTCGCCTCAAATGCTAGATGAATATTCTCTGTTAAACCCTGACTGAATCAATCAATAAGCTCAATCTGTAACCTCTGTGTGAAGTCACCAAGAAGACAATCTTCAACTGGTATTGCACAGTCTCAGTATGCCAAATTCTGAAGAGGTATCGTTCTCCAGAATCGATTCGTCTGCTGAAACCCTAGGTTTTGCAAACTCCAATGCTCAGAGCAAAATAGAAGACAAATTTGAATAACATATCATAATGGTTCGATTTGTCTTCACTGTGAATATATAGCTCCTCATAAAATTTCGACCCAAATCCTCCTTTTAATAATCACTTAAATAAATGATTAAATATTGCGCTTTGACTTAGGAGAAATACATTTAATAATTGGCGCCCCTCAATTAAATGATCACTTAATCAATATATTAATTTTTCCACTTTATTATAAAGTATAATAAATACTTTATAACACGCCCTTTTAATTAAATATTTAAATAATTAATAAAGTGACTTTAATATAAAGTCAAAAATATTAATTATTCATTAAACCATTAAATACTCCAATATTTCTCCTTTTGACTATCAAACTGATGAACTGGGTCGACTCTGAGCTAAACAGCTGAACCAGGTGCCCTGCCCAAAATAGCAGCTTCCGCTGTTCGACTTTCTAAAAATAGAAAGTCCTAAAAAACCACTCTAAAGGATTCTGCGAAAGCCCAACCTGAAACAACTGCAAATAATCAAGCTAACACCGAGTAATCTACTCAAATGATCCTCGCACACATCCGCCAACCTACTTCAGGATCGAATTAATAGGAACTATACACCAACCGTACGACTAGGATGTAGGACATCACACTCATAATTATAAAGTCGACATGTATATTCTCATACATACGTATACACAAGAGTATATATGGTTATACGCATGTATATACGTACACACCCGCCTTATATCTGTGGTGAAAATAATATTTTAATATTATTGTCTACGAAATTTACATATATATGTATGTATATATGTATATATCAATGGAGTAATTATATTTTATGATATATATATTATACATAGATACATAAATACATGTGTAAATATATATATTTATATATTTTATAAGGTATAAAATATATGTATACATATTAAGGTAATATGCGCTTATATATAAATATATATATATACATTACGATGGTAATGTCGAAAATATATATATTTATATATATAAATATATTAATACTTAATAAAAATACATATAATATAAATATATAAATATATATTATTAAATATTTAAACTGTAAATATTTACATATTCAAGGTGTAAATGTTTATAATACTCAAAGATGATAAAAATTAAAAGATTCAAATCTTTTAATATGAGCAATGTTAATAAAGCGAACTATTGAAGAGAATGGTCGCTAGTCTAAAGGAAAATATAAGCCTTCATAAAGTATCGAGCTTTTTGTTTCTAAACATAAGGAAATAATATAAATCGAATAAATTGGAGGTAACATTTGAAATAAGCCAAAAACACGGCTGAGAGTTTTTCCCGTGAAATAGAAGAAAGCTTCAAACGCAGCAAAAATGGAGGAAATATCCAAACACTGCAGAAGACAAAACGCCAGCCAGATAAAATGTGTTGTAGCAATTTGAAACTTGACAAAATCGCATCAGGCATGAGTCATTATCTTTCAGGTGCCAAAGAGGGAAATTTTTCCTGTAAGTGGCAAATTTGAGCTTTGGTTTGAATAAATCTGGTAATGTTGGCACCAAGAGGGTCGAATCACTCCCTTTTGTGATGACATAGGGTTTATAAGTCTGCCATGTAGCATTTGACTGAGTCTGGGCGACTTGATGTCAGTTTACATGCCCACAATGAAGGAATTTGTTGCAATTACGGGCCTATAAATACACGCCCAGCCATTCATTGTTTCATATCCTTTGAGCAATTTGTTTCCTGCATTTTTAAGAGCTTCCTTGTCCATTATCTAAACTGCTGTGTTTTTCTCTATTGCTGCATTTTTCCATTTTGCTGAGTGTGAGAATTATAGAAGCCTTTATCAGCAAATGTCAGTATGCTATGCTAAATTCCTTTAAGCTTTGAGAGGAGTGAATCTATATTTGAATTGACTGCTATTAGAGAAGTGCCATTTGTGAAGAGTGACTTGAAGAAATCGTCATCATTGAAAGAGAAACTTGCAAAGCAGCTACCTTGTAATGTCCCCAATTTAGCACTACGCTCTTCATTTGGATTTAGCCTATTTCTGGGAACTCGTAGGCTAAGCAGAAGCTCGAATCAGGGTTTCCAAACTTCTTGGAGGACGTTTTCGTCTTTTTGCGGAGCTTGCACTTGGAAATGTTGAACTTGAATTGCGTATTCCTTCTGGGTTTTTTGACAGCTTTGCGTTGGTGGTTTCGGTTTGGCATTCTGAGCAATTACATGGATTTACTATTTTTAGTAAATTCTATTTTTAGCAGTTGACTTGTTGACTCCTAATCAGTAGGCTTCACTATGGCAGTCTGTTCAGACGGTATGGTTGAATTTGGCTTCTGATGCATTTCCATGGTGATATAAGATATTTTATATTATAATGTTATAATTTAACATTATAATTCCTTGTTCTAGCATCATGAATTAATATTGTCTTTAAAAGGGGGGCATTGAAGGGTATTTTCACATGGAGGAAATATTTTAATATTTCTAAAGCCAAATATTGCTCAAGGAGTTTGGACGCCAACTTTGGGTGAGCCAAATATTTTATTTAAAAAGTGAAATTTATCTTCTTAAGCAAGTACGCCATCCTGAGGGTGAAGACAAAAGACAAGTCAATGACCTAAAAGAATCTTTGAGGTGGCACCCTTCTTGGAGGTTTCTAGAAAGCTCTTCTGAAGTTATAAATTGGAGCTCAGGTAATGTAATGTAATGTACCTACATCCTCTTAGATCGGGAGATGATTACATTGTCAGTTCACCGTGATCGTATAAGTACATACTAGTTTGGGATTGTGGAATACAAGAATCTTGTTATGTAGGACACACCACTATGCTCAGTTGGTTAACAAAATCGGTTACTCAACCAAACCTTTCAACGAAGGGAGGGCCATTCATTGAAAAATGAATGTGCGGGGGACCGCATTATTAGTCCATGGTTGACGGAAAAGCACCCGAGTGATGTTTCTCCTCCACAGTAGACGTCTGAAGAACCAAGATTTGAAAGGGAAGATCCTGGACCGTCTTACTACTATTTGTGCAAAATTTGTTTAAGTTGTGTATGTATTCTTATGCTTTCGTACTCTGTTATTCACTTTGAGAAGGAAATAGTTATTTTGTTATGAAAGGCTTTAAATTGTATTGATATGATGTATTTCAATTTGAAAAGAAAAGAAAAATTTTATTATAGTGTTATTTACTCGTTTACTTTTGTTATAATTTGTAAAAATTAAGGAATTTTTATTTCACGTATAGGATAGATCATTACAGAGTGTGACCAAACCATGGTACCACCACTCATGGGCAACTCCTTCCAAATGCAACGTTGCAAACTTTATGGCATCTTCCTCAGGCATAGGCCTTAGGGAGAGGTAGTTATCCATCTTTTGAACCCATGACCTTGCTGAATATTTTTCACTTCCATCGAAGTGAGCCAAATTCACCTTCCCAAGGGCTTACTGATAATCAGTTCTAGGAGCCACAGGAACTCGGTTCTCAACTCTTCCGCCATTTCTTCTGTTCCTATGGTCTATGAATTGATCAAAGGACCATTGGTCTCTAAGATCAAGGGTTAAGGTGGTGTATTCCACTTAGGCTTAGATTGCATCATCTACAAAAGGAATTGCAGCCTAAACTTGTGGTTCTTCCCTCTGGGTGAATGTAGGGAAAAGTGGCCTAGAGGTTGATCCTCTCAAGGTGGCCTCATGCTGGCCAATAGTTTTGTCTCTCCCATTGCCATTGTTTCCATTGACACCACTATTTTCTCCAATAGCATGGTTTTGATTTGGAGTCTAGTTTTGAGCAGCCTGCTGATCCATTTTGGCAAGCAAACGAGACATCATATCAATCATCCCATCAAACTTCTTCTCCATCCTAGCATCTCTTTCATCCATGGTCTGCTTAAGACTGTCTGACATGTTTTCAACTACTTCACCAGTGTCAACTGCTTTTCCTGTCTCTCTGAAAGCCCCTGAAATTGTATCTACCTCTGGTGTAGGTGGAAATTGAAACTGCTGATTTCTCACCTGACTTCTGGTGTAGTATCTATAGTCTTTGTCACTCATCTGTCAACTGAATCACTGTTGGCCAAAGGTTGGCAAGATCATGGCTTTGATACCACTATAATGAGTTGAACCATTTTTTTTATTTTATTTTTTTTCTTACAATGATCAAGCCAATCAACAAGCACTCATTAAGGTTAGCCCAAATCCAAACATCTGTTGGAAAGTAACTCTACGCCAAGAATGTACACTAGGACCCCAATGTTGGGCAAGGTGTGAGCATATAGCACCGAGGATCGTCAGTACTAGAAATGAAAGAACAATGCTGACAGTAACCCAACGCAAGAATGTGCACCAAGACCCGATGTGGGTGAGGTGCTAGCATATGGTGTTGGGGGTCTATGTATTCAGTGACGGCTCAACCGATCAGCAATATGATGATTACAATGCAAGAACAAGAAGTAAATGGGCAGCTTGCCAGCCCCTTCCACTTTTCAGCGGACAGTACAAAAAGTAAATGCAGTAAAGAAAGACTGGAACAAGACCAATCTCTTCCACAATCGTGGGAATTACAATGAAGCTTAGCAAGAAATGAAGATAGCTGACAGTACTACTGTTCAACCTTACAATGAGACAGAGTTCCTGCCAATAACACTGAAATTGAGATGTCTCAATGCTATAATTATAGGATGTCTCTCCAATCACCAAAACAACTTTCCAAACTAAAAACCAACTCAAAAGACCAACTCCTACAATCTGATATGACAGACCAGCAACTATACCAACTACAGAAATGCTCATAAATCACTCCACACTCACTCAAATGAACTAAAACAAAATGCATAAGCTTGTAATAATGTAAGCGCCCAAGAAGCAACTCAAAACCATTCCACAAAGCTGATATTTATTTTGTACGAAAACCAAGAACTCCCAGGCAAATGGTATGGCCCTCCTAGAGGGGCAGCCTATTAAAAATCCATTTCTCCACATTAAAATCTGAAAATACACAAGAAGGGTCGCCTAAGGTGGAGGAAGAGATATCCCAAACACCCAGAATGAAAATCAAATCACCTAGACTCCTGCAAGCAAAAACGTGATTCAGCCATGACTACAACCAGCAACACAAAATTGTCAAAAACATGAGAAAACTCCATTACAATGCTCAATCTGCTCTCAAAGGTTAAGAACAGCAATCATCTTAGCTAGTTGCTATATTTCAAGCAAGAAATTAGGCCAAGCTAGGAGGTATGCTTTCCTCGAAGCAACTCACTCACCATTTCGGCAGCATAACGATATATTTTGTTCATAGATACCAAATGAAGAATAGAAACCTGTATTTATAAGTTCTCGAAAGAATCTCCTCAACTTCTAGAAGGTGCGCCCAAAATCTCATGAAGACATTTGAAAATTTGAATTACTTTTCCCTCCTTCACAAATGCGTCCAACTCAAGAGAGACAATTCTTTTAATAAAATATTACTCTTCATCAAAGTTGGCGTCCCACTCTCAAGGCATCATTGTTCAACCTTAGAAATAATTTAAAAGGCCTCCTAATGAGGCATCCACCCTCCAATACCCCCTTTCCAGAACAACTTAAAGTTATATCACTAAGCTTAAGGGGTCCAAAGTGCAAATATATCATTATTAAATTAAATAACTTATCTCTCCAAAAATTGTACCAAAGAGCCAAAATCAACATTACCCACTGAATTGCCTAAAGAGAAAAGTCAACTGTGTTGATGCCAACAGGACCACTGCCAAAAATAGAATTTACTAAATAGAGTAAATTCAGAAAGTTGGTCAGATCAAAGTGCAAGCCATACCATTGCGAAGCTCTCTAAAAACCCAGAAAGAATTCGCAATCCAAAATCCAAAAATCCAAGTGCGAACCACTGAAAAATGCAGAAACAACCTCCTAGAAAGTAGGAAACCCTAATTTTCTCTTTCAATTAGCCTACGGGCCTCCGGGGATAGGCTAATGGTCAACTGCATTGATCACTGCTAAGAAGGGGACATTACAGAAGATCAAACTGTAAGTGCTGAAAGTCAAGAAACAAAAAATTGGATAAGTAAAAAGTAGAAAAGCGCCCCTGTAGGCTAGGGGCAACCAGAATTTTGAAGTATCAGATTCAATTTTCAGGTTTCATGACCTCCAGCAAGCCCTCAAATTTTGTCAGGCTTCGCGATGATTCTGTCAGCAAGTTCATCGGAACAGTTGAACATCCAGAAACAAAGACCAAACTAGAGCATTTCGTCAAGAGCTACAAAGTGAAAATTGTATCTCAAAAGCACAAAAGCGCCCCTGTAGGCCAAGGGCAACTAGGAATTTGAGCCCTCTAAATCAGCTTTCAAGATTTGCAAAACCAGTCATCCTTTCCGGAATTCTTTAGGCTTTCCATTGAACATCTCAGCCTAATCACGAGATTCATCAATCACCGGTGTTTGTAGATCGAAGCATGAGAGACAAATTGAAGGAGTTGAAAATCACTGAAAAATTGGTTAACACTGGCAAACAAAAGCACCTTATCTCAAGAAGGCGCCCAAGAATTCAAGCCACAAAAACCAATTTTTAGAATTTGCAACCTCCAAGAACATCTTCTCATATTTGATCATGCTCCATAGTGAATCAGTCAGCGAACCTTAGGATCAATCAAACGTCCAGAATCAAGGATCAAATGGAGGCAGTTTATAAAGGAAAATTTGAAAATCTTCAAAAAATTTATAACATGGGCAAACTTGGACACCTTATCTCAAGGTGGCGTCGAAGTCAACTTCAATTACAAATTTTTGAAGACTCTCCCATGCCTTGGCCATCAAAAATTTTGGGGATTCTTCTAGTTAACAATGAATTTCGCGGGATTCTTCTAGTTAACAGCTAATTTCGCGAGATGACTCCTTAAATCAAGGTTTCCACGAGTTAACTAAAGCTTCCACCTCCAAAGTCCATTAATGAAGAATTTGGGCATACTTTTTTATTATTTTTGTAGGTTCACTTTCAACACCAAACACAGAATTTTCTTCTCTACGACATTTGAAGGATCAAACAAAAGGCCTTTTCAATGTTCTTCATATTTTCAAGATCAGGTTGCACAAAGGAACATCTTTTCATAAGTCATTTTTCTAGGGCATCATTTTTCAGAGGCAACAGTTCATAATTTTCAACTTCCATCGATTTGGATCTAATTCTTTTTCAGTCTTCTCCAAGATTGGGAAATTTTTCAGTGGCTTCTTCAGCTTCCACGCCTAGGATTTCTTGCATGTTCAAGAAAAATCAATCTTTTCACAAATTTGACCATCTGGGTTTGTTCAACACGAAATTGGCCACAAAACCCACGTCCCAGATTTTTCCAAAACAATTGCCTCATCGCTTCCATTTTTTATGGTTTCTAAAAAAATCACCTTTTCAAAAAACTGACAAATTGGGTTTATTTAGCACACAGGCGCCTACAAAACCCATATCTCACATTTTCTCAGGAAAAAAATGTTTCGCAACTTCTACCTCTGAGGGGTTCTTGCATGTCCATGAAAAAATCAGTTTTTCAAAAAACAAACGATCTGGGTATATTCAGCACGACGTTCTCTACAAAACCCATATCTCATATTTTTATCCAAAAAACTGTCTTTTCCTACCTCTCAGCGAAGCTATTTTTAGCTTCTGTGCAGAACTTGTCCGAACATATCCACGTTCACAGTCAAACTTCACGGTTTCATCATGCAATACTCTTCCATTGAAAAAAAATCAAGAAATGCATCAAAAGCATAAACTTGTAGAAGAAAATGAGGTCGTCACTCTAGTTACAGAGCCGCCAAAGTTACCAATCAGTGAACTGCCAGTTGAAGCATGCAAATATTTCCAAGAATAGAACTCAAGTGATAACAGCAGTTAACTCGAGGCCTTTTATGAGTTTCACTGACCATCATCTTTTCCTGCATGCCTATCTTTCAAGACACCTATTGTACAGTTGGAGTTTTCTTTAGTTTTAGATTAGTTAACTGATGTTAGTCATTCCAGTTAACTATTAGATATATTTGTTTAGACATAGGAATAAATCTTGCAGATTGACAAGACTGATTGTTCACACAAGGAAATTTTAGGGTTCCTATGATGTCCCCATCCTAGTCAGCGCAGCTGGATATGTGGTTACCGTTAGCCTATCATCCTGGTCCTCGTAGGCTGACAGATATGTGTAGGGGATCAATTGAGGCAGTTACCCGGTGTTCAGGAGCTTCTTTCTTGCAGTTGTTTCCGGTTGGGCCTTCGCAGAATCCTTCAGAGTGGTTTTTCAGAGACTTTCTATTTTTAGAAAGTCAGACAGGCGAAAGCTGCTATTTTGGGCAGGGCACCTGGTTCAGCTGTTTAGCTCAGAGTCGACCCAGTTCATCAATTTGATGGTCAGATGGAGAAATAACAGTGTATTTAATGATTTATTGAATAATTAATAATTTTGACTTTATATTAAAGTCACTTTATTAATTTATTTAAATATTTAATAAATGGCGTATTATAAAGTATTTATTATACTTTATAATAAAGTAAAAAATTAACATAATGAATAAGTAATTATTCATTAAGGATGGGGCGCCAATTATTTATTATATTTCTCCTAAGTCAAGAAGAGCGAATTTAATCATTATTTAAATGATTATTAAAAAAGGGTTTTGGGTCGAATTTTCAAGAGAAGCTATATATTCATTTGCCAAAGACAAATCGAACTCTTATGTCTTGATTATTCAATTTGTCTTCTTTTTGCTCTGAGCATTGAAGTTTGCAAAACCTAGGGTTTCAGCAGACGGACGATTTTGGAGAACGATACCTCTTCAGAATCTGGCATACTGAGATTGTGCAATACCAGCTGAAGATTGTCTACTTGGTGACTTCACACAGAAGTTGCAGTTGAGATTGTTGATCGATTTCAGGAAGGTTCTATCAGAGATTTTCATCAGTTATTGGTGGCGCACCATTTGAGATTGGGGAACAGTGATCTAGCAATGTACTCATTGAAGCCGTACCATATTAAATGCTGTTGTTGGGCCGTACAGATTTGTACCAGCAAGGCCGTACATCTTCATCTGGGAATACGCCTTCATCTCTGGGGTCTTTTGCTTGTTGCAATAGGGACGCTTTGGTATTCTGAAGCTTGAGGCGTGGTATCTGGAGACTGGAGTTTATTCTCTGTCTTGGGCCGTACATTTCTTACCAATCTTCTGAAGGCTGCAAGAAAATCAGGTTCTTTTGAAAATAAGTTGTATTTCCATTATATGTTCAATTTTTCATATTGTATGTGCTCTGGAAATTTAATAAATTGATGCACCTACATCTTCTGAGCATTTCCCAAGTATATTCATTGCCTTAAGATTTGTTATGAATTTTTAAGCAATTTTAGATCAAATTCGTAGCTTCTTGTTTATTGTCAAAAAACCTCAAAAACACAAAAAAACACAAAACTCTCAAAAATCGGTATTTACAGTTAGGGTTTGGGGCCGAGAGACACCCGGTCTCTTACAGTTCCCTACTCTTGTGTTTGTGTATAAATAAGAGCAGCCTTGCTCATTATTTTTTAACCGTTATTACTATAACAAAATTGCCGAGCCTTAGTGCCTTCAAGCTTTGCTAGTCAATATCTGTTCACTTTGTTCAGTGTATTTTGGTTGATCGTATGTTGTATGTTTGTCTTCTTCATATAATTTGCTGTCCCAAACGTGTAATTGTTGGTGGAAAGCTTTTGAGGAAATAAATTTTGTGCCTATAGTGCTTTAATTCAAAGTCTCAAGATCTTTTTCATGATATTGTTTTTATAATCTTTATTTCAGTCTACACTTCACAAGTACAATGAGTCTTTGAGGGAACTTTGAGATCAAGTTTATCGTTTAATGTTTTATTTTTATAATCTTTTTTTCAGCCTACACCTCAAAAGTACAATGAGTCTTTGAGGGAATTCTGAGATCAAGTTTATCATTTGATGTTTTGCTTTTATAATCTTTGTTTCAGCTTTCATCCAAAAGTACAATGAGTCTTTGGATGCGTTCTGGAAATAAGTTTGTTTAAGCTTCGTGTTTATCAAATCATTCCTCATTTACTTCTAGATTCTCTTGCTCTGAATTTACTCGATAAGATAGAAGCGTTATAAGTTTGGGCCTAATTGTAGTTGAAGTTACGAAACCAAAGAAAACCTCAACTGCAACACAAAGAGTTTTATAACCTTGTGCTCTCAGCTGACATAAAAAGATAGGAATTTAGTTTACTTTTTCTTTTTACGCATAATCAGAAAAAGAGGGAGCTTCCCCTCCTAATTTGAAGAGCAGTCTAACTGTGCATAGCTGTCCATTTCCAATATGCACACCAGAGATGCGAATTGAAACGCCAACAAACCGCCATACAACTTTCCAAAATATATATTATAAAAATCATTTTTTAAATAATAAACCTTTTATCTCCTTAAAATGACTATATTATTTTACTTTTATTTTTGCCCCAAGGTAAGTCACTTTATAAAAATAAAATATTCAACTTAAAAAAATAATTAATTAAATACAAGTTACCAGAAAAACATTAATTTAGACAAATAAATTTAATTAATTACATTGTTTTATCTTTGAATGGTTGGGTCAAAAATGGGCACATTACAATTAAACATAAAGATAAAAACCAAGCACAAGAACAAGTGAGAAATATCTTATTTTGTAAAGAGTTGAGCAAACATAGAGAGCAAACATCTTTTTATAGGAATACAAAATCATAAACCTAAAATAACTTAAATGTAAGTTAAGTTATATTATTATAGTACCAAAGTGACTTTATTATAAAAATTACATAAAGTACTTATTGCTATCTAAACTACTAAATAACCATTATAATAATATGATGCTAACATAACAATAGTGACAACATCTTTAACAAGAAAATGATAAGCAAAGGAATGAAGCATTAACAAAAGGGGTCAAGAGAGTTTTTTTAATTTTCTTTCGGCAGACATAATATCAACTACCGCAAGAAATGTCATGGAATCCCCAAGACATCATAGGGATGTTGGGGACACTAGTTCATCCCCAAAGTTTCCCTTAAAGAGGGGGGCATCTTTAAAGAGTTGTCCTAAGCACATCTATAAAAATTGGAGATAGGGAGGGAACATTTTGTCCCTGCCCCCTATCCCGAAAGTGTTATAAAAACCCTGAGAACACTCTAGTATCAAAACGGAATTTTATGCATCAAAAACATAACGCAACTTCCCTAAGGATAATAGAGCTAAATACAAGTATCTCTATGGACTTAAAGATAAACCACAAAGGGACCTAAGTTTGTGAGGATAGAGGATAAGCTAAAGAAAGAGAGGCAACGCATAGCTGCATATGCATATAAATTTCATTGCCTTAGCAAACAAATTTTGGCACCCTCCAACTAAAAGAAAGCAACAAGGCAATGTGGAAAAACTCAAAAGTAAGGACTGTTGGCGTTTCAATTAGCACCTTTGGAGTGCTTATTGGAAACGGTCAGCTATTGCAAGTGTGTAGTAACTGCTTCTTAAAATTAGGAGGGGAAGATCCCTCTTGTTGTTGATATTTGCATAAAAAGTAGAGTAAACTATTGTTCCTATATTTTTACTCAGCGGCAGGACACAAGGGTGCATAAACACAATGCGTTGCAGCTATGCTTTTCTCTGGTTTCTGCAGATCTTAACTACAACTAACCTAACTTTTTATCTATCCTATCTCCTCTAGATAAACAAAGCAAGAGAATATAGGAGCGGTAATGTAATGGTTTGATCACTTAGATGAATGTTTCTCCCAGAATGCATCTGAAGGCTCTGAACTCCCAGATTTACACCGAAATAGAATCCACACAAGTGATCTTCAGATGGTAGGCTAGTTCTCAGGATTCCCAAGGAGGTACCAAGACCTTTCCGAGATGTAGGCTGAAAAGTAGACTACTAGAAACTATTGGCGTTTAAATTTGCACCTCTGGTATGCGTATTTCAAACGGACAGCTATGCACAGATAAACTGCTCTTCAAATTAGGAGGGGAAGCTCCCTCTTGCTAATGGTGTTTGAAAGAAAGTAAACTAAAACTAAGTCACCTATCTTTTTGATCAGCTTAGAGCACAAGGTTTATTAAACACAAACGCCGCAGCTGAGATTTTTTGTTTTAAGACTTTTCAACTACGACTAACTTAAACTAAAGACGTTCCTAACGTCTCAAGTAATATGCAGAGCGAGAGAAGCTAGAAATTAACAAGGTAGATTTCTGACAAAATACTTCAATAAACTATCTCCCAACAAACATCTACACACTTCAATGCAAGTTGAAATCAAGATCATAGAAGTAGAACATAAATAACGGAAATCTGAGATTTTGGACCAAGGCAAAGGAGGCTCATGATTTTATTACTCAAATTTCTAGAACAAAACCTACTTCTAACATGCCTGGAACAAGAAATTGCAGCTAAAGAGGTTTGCAATCTTGCTCTTCACACAATACAAACAGTAATCACACTAACTCCTTGTTGGCTAAAGAGGCTCAACAATTAGCTATCACAACACAATTGAACAATACTTGAGTAACAAATAGAAGGCACAATAGGCTCAGCGTTAAAGAAACTAATGAGCAAAGGCTCTTATTTATAGAGAAGCAGAGGAGTAGGGAACCCTAAAATCTCCTTGCTTTCACAATCTAGGGCTTGCTCAGCAAGCAAGCTTTATTACTAAATCTAAAAAGAAGATAACATCTAAAACCCTAGAAAGCAGAAAAAGCGGGAAACGCCAACTAATACATTTTATCTTCTTTCTCTTCTCAAAGAATGGATAAGGACCATTCCAAGAATAAAAAGAAAGCTTCTAGAAGAAAGCTACTTTAAAGCTTGATCACATCCACTAGAAAATTAGAAACCATGTCCCGGATCCGGTGCATCTATGCCCTCAATAACAAAACACCGCTTTTCTAGAATATCTTCCGCATCTACAATAGATCTTAGGAAATCTTCGACCTCATTGGCCGCTTTATCAAATTTTGCTGACATCATCGAAATATGACCCACCCTTCCGCCAACTGGATTGCAACTGCGAACAACACTCTGGAATTGATCTTGCACTTCATCAAGACCGACGTAGGAACCATCTTCAAGACTGTACTGAGAAGGAATCTCTGTGATGAACTCACTGATGAAAAGAAGAGCTTCAATCACCCTTTGTCTGTAGACGATGAATTCTTCGGATATCCTCTCATAAGTTTTAATTTTGAAAACATGACGCTCTCTCCAAGCAAGGATTTGTCTCGTGTTCTTTTGAAACTGCTGAACCATAGGCTGTGTCTAAATCAACAATGATGATCTCATGCCTTGGTCTTACTTCAGCCAGTGTTTGTTCAAACCCTTGAATACCTTGACGTAGCTCGTGAGCGTTTTCTCTTAACTGGAACATCCGTGCCAAGATCTCCCTTCCTCTGACAATGAAACTCTCGATCCACTCTTGAGTTTCTTTCCCACATATGACCAGCTGTCTCAACTGATGATGATCAGCTGGTGTCTCTAAAATCTGGGGCAGCAACTGGGTTGCCTATGAAGAGCCATGGACAAGGTTAGAAATGAAGAGCCTGAGCTGCTGATTTCCAGCCTTGAGGGCTGCCTTGTCTTCTCCATCCTTAAGCACTCTTTCCTGAAGGTTTTCGGACACAACTCTGAAAAGACTCAAATCCGCATGTCTAGTATTTCTACCGAGATTAGCCTTGACCATGACAAAGTCATCCATATTCACCTCATCGATGTTCTTGTCTTCTGGGGGCAATGCAGTCTCCATGACTATCTCGTTATCAAGATTCCTATCAAAGTGAACTTGTTTCTTTGCTTTCTTCTTAGGAGGTTGCTGATAGATGTTATCGAGATCATCAACACTCACCTGATATGAAGGCCTTCTCCTAACCCTTCCTAAGGAGTTCTCAAGCCAAGACACGGTAGTATCTTTACTAACTTCCTTAGGAGGTGCAACTGTAACTTCCTCATCATCTTCAATATCAAGGTCGATGTGAATCGATGAAGAACCTGTCAAAGGTACAGAAACATATGTTGAAGGCGGCTCCTTTGCTTCTTTCTGAGGTACGGGCTCGTCAGGAGGAGCTTTTGAATCAACTGTGGGCTGCTCCTGTATGACTATGCCTGAGAAGTCTAACCTTCTTCTTACATTTTTATTTGATCTACTACCTTTGACGCCTTCTTGAGACTGACTTTTTCCCTTCCCTTTTGACTGTGCTCTGGAAGAAGAGGGAATTGCCCTTGGCGGCTCTGCTACTGGAATAGAGTTTTTCCTTTTAAGGACTAGGAAAACCTTGCTGTGCACAAAGACTTGTCTTGTCCTGTCTTCAACTGAGAGTGACTCTTTATTAGCCCAGTTAACTTGTGGAAGGGGTTGATCTTCAATTTGCTTCTGAGTATACATCGGGAGAAGCACATCCTCATCATCATCTGATAACCCTTCTATATCTTCATTTAAACAGTCCTTCATCTGGTGGAGAGTGAGCCTGTTGTAACTATGTCTCCGCACCTCGAACTCGTCTGTACAATTAGTCCAAAAATCTTCAAGTGCGGCTATATGATCATAGTTCTTCTCAAGTCGGCCAGCATAGACACCATGTGGATCAAATGATCGTCTCTCACTGTAAGGCTTGAGGCCGAGTTTATCTAACTCATCTCCCATTGTCTTGGCATCTGCAACAGTCCTGCATGTATAAATTCCCAACCCTAATGGAAAATGGAGGGAGGGCTTCCTTTTGTTCCTCAAGACTGTGTGAATATCGTGGGCCTGCCTCAAGAACTCCATGAAGACGACCTCATCTAACGGGTACCTAGGCAGCGTGAGCGGGGCACCTGAATAGCCATAGACCCTGAGATAGGTGAAAGTGGGAAACTGTATAAACCAATCCGCCCGCTCCGCCATCGCTGCCCTAGCAACTAAAGATATACGGACATGCAACTCATTATCCAGGTCCCGCACAGTGTACATCAGAAAAGCCTCGTTCACTCTCTTGTAGTGATGCAAGGACTTAGTGAATTCCAACTGGGGATAATAGTTATATATATGCTGCACACTCAATGATCCCTCAATGTTCAACCCTCTGAATTGACCTTGATAGGCCACCAGGTAGACTAGATACGACACCATATGGAATACATGGAATTGGAAGTATTCTGTTATCCGCTGATGTAGACTGTCGCTGATTAAGGTAGGCCAATCATAGAACTCGGTTTTCTTCATGATGTGGGGTATGGCGTAAAACATCCAAGGTTGAAACTTGGTGGCATCTTCTGAGCCAGTGACCCTGTTGAGCAAGGTGATAATGATAGCAATTTCATCCTTAAACTCTCCTCGCCTGACGTTCTTGGGCAAAGTCTTATGTTTTTCTTTCATCCATCTCTATGCAATCTTCTTACTATATTTATCTTTATGCATCTCCTATATTCTTTCACATTCACCCTTTGAGATAGTAACGCTTTCAGGGCATGGGGGAATGGAAAAACACTTCTCGATCATATCAGGCTTTAGACTGCAAATCAATCTGCCATCTGCTGATTGGATCTCCCTAGTAGCCGGGTTGTAATGCTTAATGCAAGCAATTACGAACTCAAGACTCTGAACTAATATAGGAATTGATGCTACTGCAAGGACTCCAGAATGTCCCAGGTTCCTGATTGAGTTGTTGCCTGCGCTTTCCAAGGCGTGTAGATCGAACACCGGCTTGAGATGATGCAAGTTTGTCTCAGTGGTTTTGATGTAATCATGATAAAGAGCTGATTCAGACTTGAAAACATTGGGAGTGTACTCCATTTCAGAAAACTTGAAGAATGACTGTAAACTCGCCTTGGTTCTGACAAGTTTTGAGCAATTTCTATTTTTAGAATGTTGATTTTCTTACTCCAACGGACAAAATTTTTGAAAATTATTCTGAGATATGGGTTTTGCTCAAGATTTCATTCCAAGACAACCCAGATCGTCCGTTTTTGAAAATTTTGAATTTTAACTGAAAAAGCAACAAATCCTAATTTCTTCATTTTTTCCCGAAAAAAGCTGGCACCTGGGTTTTGTTCAGAATATGAATAGAAACGGACCCAGTTGATCAGATTTGCAAAACCCTGATGGCTGATCAAAAAAGCAACCAACCCTAGAATTTGAAACTTTCTTGAAAAAAAGTTGTGATATGGGTTTTCTTCAGAAAACTGATTGGAGAGGACCCAGGGGATTGAAAACTGAATGCACTGAGGATTTCACTGACATGCAAATAAAAAGCAGCTGCTGCAACTTGATCAAGTTCTTGAAAATTTCTTCAGAAGAATAAGGTGAAAAGACCCAAATGACTGAAAAATGGAAAGCCTAGGCCTTCTCCTTGAAAAACTTGATCTTTTGGATGAAAAAGCTTGAAAAAGCAAGGGTTTAAGTTGCTGGTCTGAAAATTTTGATGAAAAACCAGCAAACTATGAATTCTTGGATCATAAAAAATCTTCAAACTTGCTGCTCCAACTTTCTCCTCTGAATGCTACCTGCAAAAATAATAAAAATACATGAAAGAAAGATGTTAAATAGACTTAGGGTTTTGTTTTTACTTTGCTTTCTTTTGCTTTTATTTCCAAAACCCTAAAATCTCAGCTTCATTGAACTTGGACGCCTTCCTTCACTTGCAATTTTGAAACTTCTTGAAAATCTTGAAAAAATTTCTAAGGCATGAGAAGTTGGGCGCCCTTCTTCACCAGGGGTGCCCACTTTATCCAGTGTTCGTCAAATTTTTGATATTTTCAACTTTTTGTCATTTTGACCCCCTACTTCGCCCCTGATTTCCCATTTGCAGATTGATCTGACAGGTGAGCTGAAGGATTCATCGCGGAGCCGGACTGATTCTGAGAAGGTTGTTCTAGAGGTGCTTCTGGCTAAAAACTTGATCTTGACCTTCGAATTCATCGGAGCCTTTTCCTTCCGGGGGCGCCTATTTTATCCAAAGTTAGCCATTTTTTATGATCTTCAAATTTCTTCATTGACACCTCTTCTACAGATGATCCCATCGAATCTGGTGACTCGGGCGTCGGATTGATTGATGGTTATGCTCATCGCGAAGCTGATGAGATATGAGGAGGGGTCTTCTGGGATGAACTTCGCTAAAAAGTGAATTTTGATCCCTCCAAAGCTTGGGCGCCTATCTTGGCTGGGGGCGCCCATGTTCACCAGAGTTGGATTTATTTTTACTTTTTCTGTGTTTGCTTTTGAATCTTGGTTCTTAGCCTTCATTAGACCCTTTGTTCGGCGCTTTATCTCCGGCGACTACGACATCTGATTGACATGCTGAGTATCTCATTGGAGAGCTGGATCAATCGTGAAGGAATCACGTTAGATACATGTCAACAAATTCCTCTATTCAGCCCCTTGAAAACTTGGGCACCCTTTCTCTCCTAGGGTGCCCAAACTCACCAGAGTTAGCCATTTTTCATTTGACTTTCTCATCAAGTTTGGAACCTTCATTCTGTATGTTAATCTTCAATTTGAATTTGCTGGAGATTAAACAGTCGAATGATTTGACGGAGACAGGCACGTCGAAGCTAGCTGAACACTAAAGAAATCGAGCATATTTTCAAACCCTGACTGCTAAATTAGGTGCCTCAAAAAGTTGGGCACCCTTCTTCACCAGGGGCGCCCAAAATTTCAACACTTAGTCAATTTTTGATCTTTTTTAAATTCTTCATTTTGACCTCTGTGTGGATACCTCCTGTTCAGCTTCGAATTTCGGATGACTGGATCGCCTGATGACTGCGCTGTTGGATTCGCTGCGGAGCTGATAGAAAATTGAGCAATTTTGACTCGAGGCATAAACCCTAATTCTATCATTTGGTGCCCTAAAAAGATGGGCGCCTTTCTTCACCCTAAGGCCCAAGTCACGCAATTAGAAAATTTTCATCATTTTTAATTTTTATTTTTTATTTATTTTTGGAGATACCGCTGCGTAGCCAGCACGCCTTATGCTTTGAATGTCGAATCTGACGCCTGGCAGCCAATTGATCTCCATTGATGACCTCGGAGCTCTTGATATGCTTCTGAAAAAGCAGAATACACCCACTAGAGCAAAACTGACTATTTTGAGATTCTGACTGCACCAGCCTGATGTGGACGTATTTTTAGCCAATCAAAATCAGTTTGAACACTATCAGACCAACTTTCTATTTTTAGAAACTTTCTATTTTTAGAAAATTTTACTAGTATCCATTTCCAAAGAAATCCAGAAAAACTCAAAAAACGTTACTAATTTTAGAAAATTTCTAAAAATAGCAGTTTTCCTAAAATTTAGGGATGAAAAACTAAGATCTGGGTTTTGTTGATTAAGCTGCTCCCAGCAGACCCAGATCGTCAGATTTTGAATATTTTGTGTTTTAACCCCTCATGCAAGACCTGCACACCCAAATTTTGACCTTTTTGACTGTTTTAACAAGATTTTACTCATTTCTTCAAAATGTCTAAGTGTAACAAAATTGTAATTTTGGGGTACAACAGAAACAATAAAGAACGATCATCTAACTTTCTAAATTCCCAAGGAGAGACAATGCTATTTCCGACGTGTAGATTGAAAGAAAATTATTGAAAACAACATACAATGATAAAACTTTGACATTTTTAGATCAAAGGCAAGGTAGCTCTCCTGATTTATTATCTCAATCTTCTACCAAAGGTTACACGTCGGGACAGCAACTTGTGTCAAAGAGAAAATCACACATGAAGCTATCAAACCAAGAACACATGAACAATGATTGAAAATACCTATCTGAATAGAGAGAACACAAGTTGTACTTGGTTTTTAAATATAACAAATACAATTCAAGAACATATACTAAGCGAACAAATGAAGGTCTTTTAGCTCAGCGTTTTGCTACCGTGAAGTAAAGTTACAAAATAATGAGCCCAAGGCTCTTATTTATAGAAGCTCAAAGGAGTAGGCAACCCTAAAATCTCCTTGAGTTAACATAGAGTTCTTGCCAATCAATCAGCAAGATTTATTCCTAAAAAGCAGGGAACCTAGTAGTTAACTGGAAGTTTACTTCAGTTAACTTAAACTAAACTAAAAGAGAACTCAAATTAAAAAAGTGTCTCCAAAATAGACATCCATGATTAGTGGAAATAGACATCCATAATTAGTGGAAGTCAAAATAAGCATCCACAATTAGTGGAAATAGACATGCATGATTAATCGAATAGTGAGTTAACTTGGAAAGAAGCATCAAGTTAACTCCTGTTCGTCATAAATGCTATCTTGGAGGGCAGGACGTCCCAACTAGGTGTTTTACACCTCTTCACCTCTAGTTAACAACTCCTCTAGACAATTAATGCTTCGCAAGATGATGACGTGTCACCTTAGCATCTCTTCACCACCCGCAATCTACTCTTGGTAACTTTGGCGGCTTCGTCACTGGAGTGATGACCTCTGTTTCTCCCGCAGCTTTGTGCTTTTGACGTTTTTCTTCATTCTTCTCAATGAAAGAGTGTTGTACGATGAAACTACTAAGTTTGACTATGAACACTCTAGCAGTGAGAAATGCACATGAACTAGCTGCACATGCAGAATTCTAACGGTATCAATCCTCTAAACTGGTTTTAGAAGGCTATCAGATATTACAAGGTGAAACCATATGGGACCTATGGACTTGAGTGTCTATGCTTGTCAATCTGTCCAAATCGACCTCTAGGTGTGCCTGATGCAAATCGGTGTCAATTGTTTTCAGAAAAACATGAAGCGACCAATTTCGTCTTGTATTAATCTTAAGAGCATTGCATTTTGAAAACCTTAAAGATTCACTGTGCACACGATACTATTCAGACAACTTTTCTAAAAACCCCTAAAAATACCACCAAGAAGTATTTTTTTGAAAAAAATCTGACACATGGGTATTGTTCATGCTTCAATGTTGAACAAACCCAGTTCGTTTGATTTTCAAATTCATGACTTTTTTCGGAAATCCCTAAAAATAGGGGCAGCAAGGTCACTGTTTCTAGAAAAATTCAAGTGGGTTTTCATGCTTCAATGCTGAAAAAACCCAGTTCGTTTGATTTTCAAATTTGTGACTTTATTCGGAAATCCCTAAAAATAGGGGCAGCAAGGTCACTATTTCTAGAAAAAATCAACAAGTGGGTTTTCGTGCTTCAATGCTGAACAAACCCAGTTCGTTTGATTTTCAAATTCGTGACTTTTTTCGAAAATCCCTAAAAATAGGGGCAACAAGGTCACTGTCTTTCTGGATCTTCAAGAAAATCATGCGTCTAGATGCAACCTCTGATAAATTGTCCCTCTGTGCAACTAATCTTCAAAAATATGAAGAACAATGAAAACCCCTCTATCAGATCTTCAAAAAGACGTTGGAGAGGAAAAATGCTTGTTCTTGAGCTTCATCCTGCAAAGAGAAACGATGAATAATGAAGCCTAATCTAGAGTTCTCGGGAGTGATTTCCACTGATTGTGGGACATTTTAGACATGAAAGGCCTTCAAAATATCTAACTTCAGTCAACTGGATCTATGTTGACTTTAGGCGTCCAAGTTGAGGAGTTGAAGATATTTTCATTCTTTTTCATGGTGAAGTGCCTCTGTTCGATCCTCGATTTTGGTTGCTTGGTTGATCTTGAGGTGTTGTTGATGGATCCATTGCCAAGTTGAATCGACTCTGAAGAGGTAGCTTGGGAGCTGCAAATCCAAAATCCTAAATCTGATGCCTCAAATTCAACGGCGCCTTTTTCCAGGAGAGAGCATTTTCCTCAACACAACCAAATTTTTGGATGTCTTTCAATTTTTTCATTTTGACCTTCAGTGCTTTGATCTGAGATTCTCGATGATTGATGATTCCGGTGAACGTGCCAAGGTGTGGAATGGATAACCAGCTCAACTCAGAAGAATGACTGACCTTGCAAGTCATGAAAATCGATTTGGAGGTCCTAAAAGCTTGGGCACCCCTGGCCTGCAGGGGTACTTTTGGCCTTTGGTGTTGTTATTTTCACTTTGCAAACTTTCACGAACAATCCCAGTTTGATCTTCGTCGTCAGATGTTTGATTTATTTGTTGAATTGGAAAACGGTGTCTTTGTTGAGATTGATAAAGACGGAGAAAGACTTCCTGGAGGTCACGGAGCTTGAAGACTACATCTGACAGCCCAAAAGGTTGGGCGCCTATTTCTAGGAAGGTGCGGTTTCATTGATACTTAGTAAATTCTTTGTGTCCTTCAATTTTCCTTTGCCTCCAACGCTTTTATGCTTGATCTTTGTCTACGAACGCTTGACAGGTCTCGTGAGCTTGCAACTAGATTGATCGTGAAGCTGAAAGGATGCTAAGCAGATGCCTTGAAGAAAACGGTTGTGGAAAACTTCATTTGGTTGCCCAGAATGATGGGTGCCCTTGGTCAATATGTAATGTCCCCAATTTTGCGAGCATCAGAGTTCGGTGGATTTAGCCTATTCTTAGCCCTCGTAGGCTAATATGCATGGTTAGAGGGTCTCTTGATGCTTTGGCTTGGCTTCGGATTGTCATTTTTACCAGTTGGCTTTCGTTCGGGCTCATTGATGTCTTTTGCCTGACTTGCTATTTTAGCAGTATTTGGCATTCAGCGGAAACCCCCTGCTATTTTTAGCAGTATGGTTTGGTCATGTGCAAGATCACTCACTTATTCACCAGCTTCAGACGGTTCGTTAATCGGACGTAAATTGAGAAAGATATTAATATTTTAATTGTCAAATTAAAATATTAATTATTGAAGCTTATAATATAAAGTTATAATATTATTTAATATTATAACTTAAGTGATTTCTTGAAGGGTTCGACCAACATTGAAGGGGCCACTTTTTAATTATAATTTATAATTAAAAGTGCGTTCGAGACTTTGGAAATATTAAAAGATAAAATTCAATTTTATTTAAATGATGCCTTTTTGAGAAAAGTCGACCCTCTTGAGGATATAAGGGTTTTCATTGAAAACAGAGCTCATTATGTTATGAAATCGATTTTTGATCAAGTCTTCTTCTGGAGAACGAAGCCAAGGGTTTCAGTTGTCTACAAGCATTGGAGAACAAGCCATCTTCAGTGTTGCAGTTCAGAGGCTGTGAAATATCAGCTGATCTATTGCATTCAGAGAGATATCTTCATTCAGAAGTTATCACTGAACGTTCACAGAGTTTTCTTTCAGCTTGCTGCAATAATCAGGTTTTTCATCAAAATATCGTTGCCTTTTTAGTTGCATGTTATCGGATCTTATTTGTAATCATTTCAGAAGATTAATAAATAGTCTGGCATCAGGAGATTCAGTAGATTCTATCATTTTCAGAGTTGTATTATTTTATTTAAATTTATATGCAATTTCTCTCAAAATCGCACTTCAATGGTTTATTCAATAAAAACGTTCAAAAATTAAAGCAAGCGGTTTGAGAAAAGCAGGGAGAATGGGGTTTCTACACAATAGGGGCTCTTTTTCCTTGATGTCCATCAGTTTACCCTTTGTTTTACGTGCTTGAATGATCAACAGTTGTCATTTGATGCATCTCGTAGACTGGCGAACAAGTTCGTTGCAAAGCCGAGCTGATGTCGGGGAGATCACCTGAAGATAAGTTTGCTCAAAAACTAACATCTGGATAGTCTTATGCTTGGGCGCCCCTAGTCAGCAAGTGTAGAAACCCCTGTTCTCACTTTCTCTGAAACTGCTTGTTTTTTCTTGTTTTCGGACATTTTTGGTTTTTTTTGGTTTTTGCATGAACAAATGAAAGTTGCGATTTTTGAAAGAAATTGCTCTAAAATGTAAATAAAATAGTACAATGCCAATAATGATGGAAACTACGGAATCTAATGATGCCAATCGATTTATTAATCTTCTAGAGTGATTACAGATAAGATCTGGTAACATGCAAATCAAAAAGCAACAATATTATTGATGAAAACCTGATTGTTGCAGCCACCTGTGAAGCTATTGAAATGATACGCCCATCATGGATTTCCAACTTTCCCCTGCGCCTGATGATCCAGAATGAGTCCAGGTGCAAATGCGCCCCTGTAGGTGAAGACTGAAGGCCAAAAGGTGAAGCGCTTTCCTCAGTGTGAAAGGTACGGCCTGGTACAAGGAAGTACAGCCCAGCAACAGCCTAGTACGGCTCAACAACAGCAGCAACAAATCTGTACGGAACTTAAAAGATATGTCTGGCACTTGGAAAAAAGACGCCAATGCTGAAGAACTCTTCCCGAGTGAATTCCAGATCAAAACCCTGAATGATGCAAACAACTGTGAAGCTCTGTGACAACCTCTGAATGAAGCTATCTCTCTGACAGGCAATAAATCAGCTGATATTTCACAGCCTCTGAACTGCACACACTGAAGATGGCACGTTCTCCAATGCAAGTTGAAAACTGGAACCCTTGGCTCTGTTCTCAGAAGGACTTAGCAAAAATTCGATTTCAAAACATAATGAGCTCTGTTTTCAATGAAAACCCTTATATCCTCAAAAAGTCGACTTTTCTCAAAAAGGCATCATTTAAATTAAGTTCGAACTTTTCTTTTAATTTTTCAATAGTTTCGAACGCACTTTTAATTATAAAATATAATTAAAAAGTGGCCCCCTTCAATGTTGGTCGACCCCTTGAGAAAATCACTTAAGTTATAATATTAAATAATATTATAACTTTATAATATAAGCTTCAAATAATTAATATTTAATTTGACAATTAAAATATTAATATCTTCCTCAATTTATGACCGATTAACGAACCGTCTGAAGCTAGAGAATAAGTGATTGATTTTGCACATGACCAAACCATACTGCTAAAAATAGCAGGGGTGCTCCGCTGAATGACTATTACTGCTAAAAATAGCAAGTCAGGCAAATGATGTCCGAATGACCCCGAACGAAAGCCAACTGGTAATATCTGACGACCGAAGCCAAGCCAAGCTCCAACAAGACCCTCTATCCATCCTATCAGCCTACGAGGGTCGCATAATAGGCTAATCATAAGCTTTGAGAGATGTCAACTGGAAGGGGACATTACAGCAAGGGCTCTTTTTTCATGTTTTGACTGCCATTTTTTATGACTTTTGCTTTCAACACATTTTGCCTCTGCCTTCATTTGACGGCTTTTGATGGATCTATTGGATTTGCTTGACGATCTGTCGTAAAGCTGGTAGAATTACGAAGGAGATGACTGTCTAGGCAAGACTTGATGACTGCCTTTGACCTCTTGAACTCGTGGGCTCCCCTGGTCAACAGGGGCTCTTTTAACCGCAGCTTCATCATTTCCTTTAAGATCTTCACCTTTTCACACTTTGCATTTACCGTTGTAGCTCGACTGACTTGATCACCGTTGTCGAGGACACGGACGCGTTCACCATAGCAATTGCTTTCAACATGCTGCATGTACGAGTGCTTAAAAAAATCTCTAAGGCATTGACTGTGTAGCAACTTTCAAGTAGCAAGGCGTGCATCTTCCAGACTTAAAAAAATTTCAGCATTTTCGGCCTTTAAAAATCCCCTCTGTCCAGAAGCATCTTTTTGAACATTTTTTGCCATGGATTCTTCCTTGAAGCTTTTGAGGCTTAGATTTCGATACCTGGTATTGGCTATCTGCCATTAATGGCTGCAAAGGTCCCAGCTTTTCTCCTATAAAAATGAAGTAGAACCACCAAAGTCAAACAAACTTTTTCGTGATTTTGACTTGACCAGTGTGATCGTGAAGTCAAATTACCCTATCAAAATCATTTTCAACTAATTCTGGAAAGGTCCTATTTTCAATGGTTTTCCTAAAATCAAGGGTACAAAACCCTAAGTTTCAAATTTTCAGAAATTTGCAAGTATCTTCCTTGACACAAACCCACAAAAATCTTATGTTTTGTTTGACCTAAAACGGACTTTTGACAACAATTTTACATGATTTAGACCATTTTAATCAAAATGCCTTATTGAAGCAAAAAATTATTTTGGGTACAACAAGGACATAGAACCTGTAGCAAAGTTTATCGACCATACACAAAAAAAAAAAAAAAAAATGCCAAATTCTAGTTAAATGTACAATAAGTAGTAATAAAGACTTAGCTTAAATCTAAAATTCTGTAAAGATCTTGACTTGCGATTAAGACTTTCTCCCTGTTTGTATTGGTTTTGTCTTCGATTGGATTGTTTATTTGTTTTGACTTTTGAGTATTGGTTCAGACAGTAATGAGAAGTATGTCGCATACATTAAAGATATCAATGCTGACAACATTCAACAGAATAACACTAATATTTGCTGCAATACATGACAGAATTTTCAATTCAACACAGGCAGATTCAGAATACACTGTTAAGGCACTTGCCTAAACCTTGCAACATCTAAGAGATGCTCAGAAATATTATTGAAATCGCACCAGCAGTCTGTGAGCCATTCCTCTCTGAGTTTACAAACTTGACAGTGACATGCAGCTGATCTAAAGTACAACATTTAAGAATAATTTTCTGAACCTATTTTCCAGTAATGGTGTTGCAAGTTTCAGATTGTTTGCACTGAATTTCATCTATTAATACAAACACTCAACTTACAGCCACTAATTGAAACAGCACTCTCAAATCAGCCTTAACCCAGCTTCTAAAACATAACTAGCAGAATGCTGGAATATTTTTCTGAGTGTAAAGAGATTGAGTTCTTGCACAGCAGTTCATAAATTAACCCAGGCATTATACTTGGCTCCTACCCAATTCTATTAACAATGCTTCAAGGTTTTCTTTGACAGCAGTTAAGAGATCACATCAGTGCAGGCCCAGATTACTTAAGATATGTTACAACACATCCCATCATATGGTGAATGACACCAAGATAATGAAGGGAAACAACTCAACCAAGAACCACCCAAAAACGAATACCACAGTTCACATATAGACTGCAAGGTATAGCTTGAATGTGTATTCACACCTGGCAAAGAAGGTCGACCTCAGCTTGGTAACTGGAATAACACCTTCAAGATTCACGGCTTGCAAGTATGGCGGACAAGCTTCTTCAAAATAATCGATTCACCTTTAATGGAGTGCGCCCAGCATCAGACCAGTTCTTACACCCTGACAAATATTTCTACTAATGACCACGTCCATGAAGAGATTGCTCCAGAAAACGACTTCACCCAGCAAATCGCGTTTTCACTCAACCCGTCCAGATTCTCTTAGGCACGGCTAGGATATGCTTCAAAGTGCTTGTATTTGTTGCGCCTAGGGTTACCACAAGACCCACACCTTCAAGCTGCTGAAACCTCTCAAGAATCGTCCTCCATGAAGCATCCAAAATCCAGTAAAATGTAAAGGCGAAAATCTGAATTCAAGGCAATTTCTCCTTCCTCCACAACCTTCGAATCTTACCAGCTAGGGGTGATAGTTTCACACCCGAAACTCATCTGCAGGGCTTTCAAACCCTAAACCAAGTAGTTCGCTGCTCTTCCCGTGGAAAACATAGGCAAAGGTTAAAAGTATCGACTCTTTCTCCATTCTTCCCTTTTGTCTTTTACCATTCATAAAATAAGTGACTTTTTACAAAGTAATATTTAAATTATTTCATAAGTCACTTTATGATTTTCACCATTCGAAACATAAGTGACTTATACAAAGTAACATTTTAAATATTTCATATGTCACTTTAAAACTTGATTTATTAATTATTTAATATCCCCTTTTTAAATATGCTTTAAGGCTTTAGGCAATATTAAATAATTAAGTCACTTCATCCAAATTTTTGGGGACATTACAAATTCAAAAACAAGTATCAAAATATAAGCAAAACTAAAACAACCGTAGTCTTCTCTTTTTGATAATAAAATACATAGTGAAAATATTCATTGCATATGATCTATGATAGGCATCAATATACTAGAAAGGAGGAAGAACTTACCTTTTCCAAGCCCCTTACATATGTGACAGAGTGGACACCCAAAATATCATCCCTAGAAGCAGATTTGAAATTTTGAATTTGTACAACCTCCTTGGAAAGAAACTGTAAATTCAACAATATGCTTCAATCATAAACTAATCATCAGTTTGACACAGTTGTGAAAATTTAATTAATAAATACATGAATAAAACTAAAAGAAAAGGTGACAGACAGTAAGAAAGAGCATACAAAACAAAAATAATTACATATTCAACCTTAAAGGATGATGTAAAGGATTTAATCACAAATACCCAGTTTATCATGAGAATCAATTATATATTACTGTTCATTTGATTGGGCAAGACAGTCAGTTTCCATATCAATGATGGAACTTGTCATGACAATCTATCCCAAGACTAACGTGACTTTTGGAGGGAAAGAGAAATAGAAATAGAAATTGTATGCCTTTTTATGTTTCTTCTCTTTGTAATATCAGTGTCAGTTAACAAACAATATTTCATTTTTAGAACTATATATACAGTTGCAAACATAATTTAATTTATAGCTTTTTTACTTATATTCAATAGTAAAGAAGAAAGAAAACAAGTAAAAAGATAAAATAATAACAATATTTAAAAACATAAAATTTCCAAAAAATAAAACACAAGGGATAAAGGCAAAAATCAAAACAATTTTCCTTCCATGAAAATGCTAAAATCATATAACGTAGAAGATTTTAGGATACATCAGATGCAAAATTCATACATTATGAATTGTTGTCCTGCAAATCTGATAAAGTTTAGCCTTGCTAGGGAATCCCTGGTTCATGAAATGCTCAAATCAATCTAAACCACCTCAAATAGGAATGTGATGAATCATTCAATTCACAACACAAACTCTTACTGATCCAGCTGATAGAAATGAAAGCACAAACCAAGTACGCTTTCTTAGGCAAAGGAAAGGTAATTATGAAATATCAGGCACAATCAAGCAACCTCATGTCACAAGGATAATATTAATATTTCTAAAAGATAAGAGATTGAGAGTATGAAAGCATTAGCAGAAACTTAAAGCTCAAGATACCTGTGCTCGTTATTCTCTTAGCCACCACATTCTTTGACTTTAATCAGGTATGAAGATTAGTTGAAAGTTGTTAACCATCTTAACTAATTGATTAGATTTTTAAGTCTTAAAAATGATAAAGCATCTTTAAGGTAATAAAATTCATCATCTAAACCTCAATTTTGAAAATAAAAGTAAATTGTACATATATTTATAAAAGGGATTTATATTTACAAAAAGTTAATGTCCCTGACATTACCCAAACCAGGGATATTGAGACAAGCAGTGAGCTTCATAGTAAACAATTTCATGCCAAAAGATTGGTACATACAACTGTGCATCACAAAATATATATGAAGTTTTGTCACAGCTCTTCCTACATTACAAGGATATTCAAAAAAACTTCTATGATAAACCACCTAATATAACTTACTACCATATGGATGTGTGTGTACATGTGTGTCAAGTTTTTCAATCTATGAGGCTGTAATGTCCCCATTTTCCTAGGCAGTTGACAGATGTAGTGGTTAGTCTACCAACTAGTCCCCATAAGCTAACATGGTGTTTAGGGGACCCCTTTGAGGGTAATTTGTGGCTCTTCAACAAGCCTTTTGGTATTCATTTCAGTATTCTTCAGCTCAGTGTCTCAACTTATTTGCGGTGTGCCTTCTAGAAGCCATTCTACACGTTTTTACCCACACAATTTTTAGTTAGTCACTTGGTTGTATTGCTCAAACTTACTATTTATAGTAAGTCATGATTTGGTCAGCTGTCATCACACCTATATCTGCAAAATGTAGATAGATTACTCCCATGAGTTGGTGTTGCTATTTATTGGGGAGATGATGGTTTAATTTATATTATTAAATATAAGTTTAACTTTAATAATATTATATATTATTGATAACTTTGTAATATGGTGTTTATAATAACCCCCTCTGATCTAGGGTTTTTACCAGGAAATACAAGGGTTTTTACTAGGAAATAAACAAAATATAGATATTTGCAAATTAAACCAATTCCAAACAATTGCATGGAATCAATAACTCAGATTTTGATTATGGCTTAAAAAATTGCATTAGAGTCATACCTGGATTACATAATATGCAATAATGCAAATTTGAAAGAGTTTGAACAGCAACTAAGAACATCAGCAATCTCCAAAAAACCTGTATGATTCCACCCTGAATGTCCCTTCAAACTAATTATCAAACTGAACCTTGAAAACTCTATAAAAACCCTTGAATGACGATCTCCAAGTAAATCAATGAAGCTCTATAATAATTTCTATATGACTCTCTCAAAATGCCCTTGGGTGATCTTCTACACCTATAGACATTGTTTTCTCTGAGGGTTTTTGTCCTCAAACAGCTTCAATCTTCAAAACCAGCAAACCCTTGCTCAGTTTCTCCAATTTGCACAAGTTTCAATAAAATGATCAACGATAATGAAAAAGCAAATGCTTTTTGCTTTTATACTCCAAATCCCCTCTTGGCCAAATAATTAAATAAAATAAATATTTGCTTTTGATGCATTTGGCCTTTTAAAATATAATAAATTAATAAAGCATCATTAAATATACTTTATTAATTTCCATTTAACCCTTATATCACCTTTTTAATAAAACCATCATTAAATATTAATATTATTAAATTCAATTCACTTGAATAATATAATAAATCATTAATCCCCAATAAATCACCCAACACCAACTCAAATAGTGATCCAATCATATTTTTCGGATGTAGGCATGATGACAACTAATCCAGATATGACTTACTATAAATAGTAAGTATAAGAGATATGACCAATTGACTTACTATAAACAGTAAGTGTGGGAAAAAGTAAAACCATTTTGAACGACCTCACAAAGGTCCACCACCAAATCACTGAGTCACTGAGCAGAAGAAAACTAAGATAAACCTATGAAAACTAGTTGAGGAACCATTGAACACCCTCAAAAGGGCCCCCTGAACATCCCATTAGCCTACGGGGACCAGATAGTAGGCTAACCACTGCAACGATACAGATCCCAAAAAAAGGGGACATTACTGTCCACCCTCCCCAAGATTGCTTGTCCCCAAGCAATCTTCACCTAAACAACCAGGCCTCATCCTGAATGATGGGATCCCAAACCAATCTGTACAATGCTCCACCCAAACTCCACTACAACCAGTGGAGAAAGATAGAGCTAAACTCGACAACCCTGTCAAACACTATCCGAAGAAGAAGCAAACTGCCAAGCAAAGTAGATCCTAAAGCCCACAAGCCTACTGGAACCTTGCCATACTCATCACCAACTGACCTCCGCTGTGCGACTTTGATATAATCTTCACCAAGCTAAAGATGGTGAAGCAACACAATGTAATCATCCCCAAGTATCATAACCCTCCATGGGTGTACTCCACCTGGATCCCATCGTGTAAGAGACCAGGTGTCTCTCAACCAAACCACTGACTGAGAATGCAAGGAAATGCTTGGAAAAATAAAATAAAATACCAGAAGATTAAATATGATAGAATACAGCTTAGAATTTGATGCCAAATGGTTTATTGATCTTCCGGAATAATTACAACTGTGAGATTCAAACATTCAAGTAAAAAGGCAAGCTATTTATTGAAAACCTGAATAAGCTTGCAGGTGCCTGAAAAGAAGCATGAGATGGTACGGCTGAATGAGATAATGCAATCTCCCACCTCGAAATTGATGCAGAGGCTCCAGAAACCCTAGGCGTCCAAAATGAAGAAGCCAGAAGACAGAAAGGCAAGGCGTCCTAGCTTGCAGGAATAGTATGTAGAAACCCTAGTTTCCCCTATTCTCCGGATCTGATCGTTTTTCTGATTTTTTTGAAGGATTTTGGTTTTTTGCTTGTTTTTGAGTTTTTTGTGCAATACAAGGAAATTGCGATTTTTGCAAGTGCTTGAAATAAATTCACTAAAAATCATTTAACTCTAAAAACTACAGAATTTAATGCCAATACTCATGCTGGACCTTTTATTAATCTTTCAGATTGATTACAATAGATACCCAGTTGCATGCAAGTGAAAAAGAATGATATTTATGAAAAAACCTGATTTCTGTAGCAGCAATAAATAATCTCCAGATGATGGTACGGCTTCACTAATCTCAGCTTCTCCCACTCTCCAAAGCTTGCACACTGATCCAAGGATGTAGGCGCCTCCAGGAAAGAAGTCAAAAGACCAATAAGTAAGGCGTGTGCTCTGGAAACAAAAAGACGTCCCTGCTGATATGGTACGGCCAAGTACAGAATGGTACGGCCTGGTAAATGACAGCAGCAAACAACAAAGTACGGCTCCTCTGGAATCTCTGATATGAAGGATATATGCGCCTAGAATGCAAGTTGTCTTCTGAAAGAATAAACTTCTCTGAAACTCTGTAAATAAATAATCCCTGAAGCTCAATGATTTCCTCTGGCTGAAGAAACCTCTGTTGGCAATAAATCAAGTGTTATTTCACACCCTCTGAATTGCTTCCGATGGAGATGGCTCGTTCCCCAAGGAATTCGAACTTGAAACCCTAAAGTCTCTTGCTCAGATCAAAGTTGATCAATCTCAAAATCAATAATCATCATAATGGCTCAAAACCCAAGGCAAATGCACTAATATGCTCAAAAGTGCGATTTCCTCAATAATAGGGTTTTAATAAATATTTGACTTTTAATTCTTTTAATTCTTCCATAGTCTCAGCCAAAATATTTAAATCATAATTTAATTGCCAAAATGACCCCTTCTGATGATGGCGCACCCCTCAAGAAGAATCACTTAAGTTATAATTTAATATTATAACTTTATATTATAATCATTAAATAATTAATATTTAATTAATACAATTAAATATTAATATTTCTCTTCTCTCGATGATTCCGCTCGGGACAAACTCAAGAACAACATCAAAAGCCATGCTAAAAATAGGGTCCCACGCCGGGGAGCTAAAAAAAATAAAAGAACTCTCGTCGAGCCCAAACGAAACCCCGACAAACTCACTCGAGGCCAGTCGGTGACCTCTATCCAGCTATCTACGAGGGTCGTGATAGCCAACCGATCTCGAGATGTCACCGAAGGGACATGACATAGTACGACCTTACTGTAAAAGTACGGCCCAAACCAGCATTTAATAATTTCGTACTTTCTTGAAAGGTGTGCCAGATGATAAGGAAATAGCCGCCACTGAATAGGAAACCCTTCTGGAGAAGTTCAATCCAAATCCCTGATGAAATACTTCACAATAAGCTCTATAATGACCCCTGAATGAAGCCACTCAACTGACAAGCTTCAACTAGTATCTCACAGTCTCAATATGTCTAATTCTGAAGAGGGAACGTTCTCCAAAATCCAATGATTTGCAGAAACCCTTATTTCACAAATCCCAATGCTCTTAGAGAGAAAAATAGACAAATTAGAATAATCATAACATAATGAGTTTGATTTGTCTTTGTGAAATATATATCTTCTCTCAAGAAGTCGACCCAAAAAAGCAAGAGAATAAGCATTTAAAATATTATCAAATTCGCCCCATCAAACTTAGGAGAAATAATTAAAATATGGCGTCCCTTTTAATAAATGATTATTGAATAAATAAGTCATCAATAATCGACCTTTTAATATAAAGGATTAAATACTTTATATTATTCCATTGATATTTTAATATTTAATTAATTGACTTTATATTATAAAGTCACAACTTAAATATTTCTCCCAATATCATTAAATGCCTTGATATTCACTATCTGCTCACCAAACTGTCAAACTGGGTCGAAACTGAGCTGACCAATTGAACCAGGTGCCCTGCCAGAAATAGTAACCCCTGTCTACCTGACTTACTATAAATAGTAAGTGTCTAAAAATCACTCTGTAAAAGTCTGCCGAGGCCCAAACCTGAATCAACAGCTGGAGTAATGTTCCCAAACGCAGGATAACTGCCTCAAGTGACCCTCTAAACACCTTTGTCAGCCTACGAGGATCTGAATGATAGGCTAACCCCTGAATCAACTATACTGCCTCGGAAGGGGACATTACACATGGACAAATTTGGAATTTGTCCTTCCTGTCTCCAGATGATTCCTACTGCACCATTCTAACTACACCAAGAATGACAAACTGCTCAAAATTTGCTCCTATATCATGTATCCCAACAGCATGAATATCCTGTGGGAGCAGCTCAAAGTACCTATAATATTTGTCCCCTTCATCCACAGAAGGAAACACCTCATACCAACCATCCAACTCACACTTGCGTGTCTTCTGCATCATAGTCAAATCAAATGTGAATGGGCTGAAAGTAAAGTTATATGCACACGACACATTATGCAAATTGTGGAATGCCTCAGCAAGCCCTAATCCACTACTAGGATCCCAAGTCCTACAAATATTGCCAAACTCCATACAGGGATCAAAAAGAGCACCATTATCCAACTCAAAGAATGGATTATCATAAGACAAATCAGCATCAACCCCAAACAATGGATTATTAACAAATTGTAAACTATCTTCTTGCTAATATGAATTATCTCTTGCTAAATTTTTGGGGCAACGGACAAGATCATACTCCTCCACTACTTGTTCAATCTTTTTTCCTATGCTGACCTCTTTGCAAACTTGCTAATTTGGAACCAAGGCAATGTTAGTTCCAAAGACAGTCATCATCATCATCCCACTTAAATGTTTCACTAGATGATGTCATGCTTTCTTCGTGTAGAAGAAATGGGACATCATTAGAATCACACATAGAATCATCAAAAGGAACCAATAATTCACAAGATTTACCAATCACAATCTCCAAATCACCAACTAGGAGACTTGTGTAACCTTTACCAGTAACATCATCATGATGTCATCAGCACCATCAATTGATTTGTAGACTCTAACACAATCCTTCACAATATGCCCATCAATTGGCGTTGACCCATGAAGTGTATCACATTGGAATCCAACCTCGTTGCCTGCTGCAACATCTTCCCTATGATTGGAAAATGCACTTCCAGTTAAGGTTGCTTCTCGAATGTGGCTGCAATAGATGTTTGGTTTTCGGATTTACTTTCCTCATGAACACTTGTAGGCTGCAAGTCACAAACCAAGGCTTCCTCTTCCTTATCCAAACGTTTTGGTTTTGCAACCACCCTTAAATATGCTTTTTAATATAAGGGTCCTTCATTAGCACGTACAAATCTTGCATCAACTCACATATAAACTTAACAACTGTAGTCATCTTTTACCCTGAAGCTGATCAATGAGTGTCCTATCTGGTTTGACTATTTATTTTTTTTGTTTTCTCATTTCCTTCTCTAGTTTGACAATGTTATTTGTCAAACTAATTTGTTGGTTTGATCTGCAATGGTTTATCTTTATATATGCAAAGTAATTCAATGACTGCAATTCTTAGTGGAAACCTTATATATCATCATAAACAAAGATTTCACAGTTTGATAGATGTTGAGATTTTGCCAAACTATTCTATACTATTGATCTGAAATAATTTAACCTTGTCTATGCAGAGCAAAATAATCAATTGTAAAACAAGATCTTTTCAAAGATATTGCAAGTATACATATATTCTGATATTTATACAAATGTACACTCAAACCTTTAGATATAGATTTAAATGTTATAGCTTTACATTCAGAAATTCCTTTTTTTTTGAAATGTACAGAAGTTCTCCAAAATCTTGCTTATAAAATTATAAATTGTAATTATGTTTTCCCGACCTGGAAATGAATAATCATATTAACAATCAGCAAATGCATCCAAAGAGGCTGCACTACAAAAAGCCCAATGAAAATCTTCAAACGTTCACAGTTTGTTCCCTTTATTTGTCTTATCCTGCAAATTACCCCTTGTCTTATCTAAGCCTACCCGCCACTTCTAGGAAGAATCGATGACAAGGAATGAGAAAATAAGCAAAGGCTGAGTCATATGGCACCTCCACAAATAATATCGGTCCTATAAATGTTAGATATCCTCATAAAGTCTGCAATGAGCTATGAGCTATGACCACCCTTAAGGCCTGCAGTTGCCAGTCAGGATATTCATGGCTGGCATCTTTCAAACCTCACGTTGGCTGCCAAGTGTAAAGGAAGCTATCCAAGAGGGCAGCGATAAACTTAGAGGCTACAATTCATACATGGGCAAATAAATAAATTAAAATAGCGCTAATATTCCCCAAATCAGCGGTTCCAGCAATTTTGTTTGTATCTACATTTTGTTTGTATCTGCCCTTATAATTATTGTCTTTTATATAAACTTGGCAGCTGATAAATAAGAGTGTACAAACCATAAAATATTGAATCGCTCCTTTCTGCTACCTTTGATAATATAAGAAATCAATCACCCCAATTTATTCAAGATTCTAGTCCAGAAATATGAGAATCGGTGCTGACATAAATATCCACGTCCTTTTATGAATGGGATGGCTGACCAACAATATAATTCGATAGCTCCTTGTTCATGCGATGGCAGAAATAATATGGTGTGGCTCATAAATATAAAAGTCTCTTTCTTCCACTCATCGGCCTCTGAATATATATATGACTCTATATTGTGCAGCTCTTTAAAATAATATTTGAAACTGTGCATAAGATAAATTTGTCTTATTCGACTAAGGATTTGGCATTGATTAAACATTCATCGCTCATCCAATATAATATCGACTTCCTCTAGCTATGGGAGTTATCGGCCTCACACACAAGCAGCTCCTGACTCTTCCTTGTTTAAGTGGCTAGGTGCAAACAGCAATATCGTCTTCCTTTTTTATTCTAGTAGCTCACATGTCATTTTGAAAAGTCATAGCAGGTCTCATTGTGTTGTACCCAAACCAATTTTTTTGCTTCACTAAGGCATTTTGCTAAAATTGTTTAAACCTTGTTAAATGATGTCAGAAGTTTGTTTTTGGGAAATTCAAGTATGGACTTTGAGTTAGTTTGATGTCGTGAAGATACTGGAGAATTTTGGAAAAATTCAAAATCTGGATGAAAATTATCAAATTTTTCTAACTCTGGAGCAAAGAGCACTTTTTGAAAAAGGCACCCTAGCTTTTGGAGGCTCAGATTCTATTTTGAGGTCTTTCACTTCCAAGAACATTTGTCCAGGATCCTGTCAGCTTCGCGATGAGCTATTCAGCCAATCAACAGGACGTCTCTAGTTCCTGTTATACGAGTTTCAGCGAGAAACGAGAAGATTAAGAAATTGACAAACACTGGAAGGAAAAGCGCACCTCTAAGCTAGGGGCGCCCATCTTTTTGAGGGATCAGATGAAGGCTTTTGATCAAATGACACCTTTAAGGTTTGTTTCACGCCTAGTCCAGCTTCACGTTGCATCCGTCAGCATGTCAATCAAAGTTGCTGAGAAGCTGGAATCACGAGGCGAACTCAACGTTAAATCTTGGTCAAAAGGTCTAAAGAAGGGCAAAAACAGCACATTTTTCAAAAGGCGCCCAAGCTTTTGGAGCCTTAAATGCCTCTTTTCTGGTGATCTCAAATGGTCATCCTGTCTGTGCTATGTTTATCTCTCTGTTGCCTGTCTCCGTCAAATCAGAAGTTGACTTGGCAACCTGCAATCAAAGTTTTAATGATATGTTAGCTAGTTGAGAAAATGACTATCTCTGGAGTAAAAAGAGCACATTTTGAAAAAGGCACCCTTGATTTTGACTCATCATATGTTAAAATTTGATGAAGTGTTGTCTTGAAGTTGTTATGTGGAATGAAGTCAGCTCCGCAGTGAGCCAGTTATTCAGTCCTAATCTTTTGCCAAGCAGAAGTTATGAAGGATTCAGTTTTACCTTAGTACGGAATGAAGATGATGGAAACATGGCTAAGTCTGAGAAAAAGCGTAGCTTTTGCAAATGGCACTTGGATTTTTGAGCCCTCAGATCTTAGTTTTATGCTTTGCAGTCTTAAGGGATGACTTTGTCAGTTTTTATCCTGCTCTACAATACATCTGTCAGCCAGCCAATCAGTGATATCAGTGAATCAGAGTCAGGGATTGAACAGAGGCTCCGAAGAGGTTCAAAATCCAGTTTTCATGAAAAATGGTTTAAATCTGAGGAAAATCGCATATTGACTTTTTGAGCTCAAGATGAAGTGGCTCCCATGAATGGTGGGATTTTAATATTAAATATTCGACTTTTAAAGGGATTATTTAATTAGGCGATTTTGTGCATGCATGTCAGTTAACTAAATTGCATGTTTCAATTCCATGAAGGGTGGCACCTTTTATGGGGCATAATCGACTTTCAATTATCTTTTCAAGGCCCAATCAAAGTTAAGTCGAATATGTTATGGTCCAATCATGATTTAATTTATTATTTTATGAGGTGGCGCTTTATTTAGTGCATGTAGTTAGCTGTTTTGAGAGCCAATCCCAAGCTAGGCGTTGGTTTTAAAGGTCCAATCATAAGCCAAGCTGTAATGTCCCCATTCTTTCGCGAGCATCAGATTCAATGGATTAGCCTATTATGTCGATCCTCGTAGGCTAATGGTTCTGGATAGAGGGTCACTTGATCGGGCACTTGGTCGGTAAAATGCAGTAATAGTATCTGGAGCTTGGTGACGTGGTGAATTTGCGCGTTTGGCGTGTAATTGGAGCTTAAATTATTGATCATCACCACTTATGTCACTTTCTCAAGCTTAGGGACCATGTGTCTATATTTTAAAGGGGTCACTTTCTATTTTCAGTTACTATTCACTGATAAAGTGGAAAAAGAAATAACTTAAGTGAATAGTGTTTTTTTAATGAATAGTGTTTCAATGTAAAATTATAAAGGGAGAAGAGAAAGTTCGACCCATTCATGCTTGGATATGTTTGCTGATTGAAATTTTGCAGTGTGGAGTTTGTGGAAGAGACAAACTAGGGTTTCTCAATTTCAGCAGTGGGTAAGCCTGATTTGGGGCTTGTAGTTAGGATTTGGCATCTTGAAGGTGTGAAAGACCACCCTAGAGTGCTGGTTATTTTCTTGTTGCTGTATTTTGGAGCTTGGAATTGTTGATAACAAGTTGATGGAGGCATCTTTCGGAAGGATACTTGCTGCTAGTGACGCCATTCGCCATCCAGAGGTATTTATTTGCATTTTATGAAGACTTTGGAGCTGATTTTTAACAGCTACAGCCAGCCGCACTTTTTAAGGGTTTGATTTGCTCAAAGAAATAAATACGCCTTTCTTTGGTGGCTGATTTCACTCCTAAAGTGGGCGCCCCTGTCAATAGAAGACATTCCATCAAGAAATTGGTAGGAGAAACTTGTATTTAATTTTGTATGAGCATTTGCATGGGCGCGGGTACTGTAGCAGTCACTATTCACAGTGAAGTTTGGCTGTAAGTAAAATTAAGACATAAGATGTATGGTCTCTCGAATTTGATGCAAGTTGTCTATTCCATGTAAGCTCTTATATCATGTAGAATGCATCTTGAATAGCATTTCGAATCTTGCTCAAGTATCTCTTGAATTGTATGCAAGCAGCCCATTTATGTATTCTCTTTGTAATGAAGAAGGTCTCTTAATTATGAAATTGAGTTCATTGCTTGAGTATCATTGGCGTTTAGTTTATTTGTGAGTTCATATTGCATGTATATGCTTGTTACATTCATGAGTATCATTGGCATCAAACATCAAAACACGAAAAGACATTAAGAATCAAACACACAAAACACAAATCAGACCTACAAAGAAGAGAAATTCCAGAATTAAATTGGGGGTTTGAGTCAAATCCGGTGTGGTTCATCACAGTGGTATCAGAGCATATCACTACAGTGGTAGCAGAGTGGATCATCGGAGTGTGGTTCATCACACAAGCGCCATTTTTAGGAGAAAGCATGCATTTATCACACCTTATGATAATTTCCTATTTATTCAGACTTAGGCGTCCATTATTCATCATTCCAAGCAAGAAGAAATATGCCTTTCTTCAGCAAACAAAGATTTGAAGGTGCTACAGGTGTCAGATTTCAGTGTTCTTCGTAGCAACAGATTCAGTTTGTTCAGAGGAAGGATATTCTAGACTTCATTTTCCATTTGCATGCAAATTTCATTAGATCTCAGTCAACATAGGAAATTTTCTACAGAAGCAGAAACAGAAAAAACAAACTTCAATCTTTTGTCTTATTTCTTCTATTCTCGTCTTAGGTATTCTTCGCATGTCGAAGAAAACGGCAGAATATTCAGAAACTAATCATCTGGGTTATCTTAGATTTCCGTTCTACACAAAACCCATGTTCTAGATTTTCTCGGGAAAAATTGCCCCGAGTGAGCTCTATAACACCTACTTTTCTCGACTGAAAAGTCTCTGCATGCCTAGCTAAAACTTGTTTCTCGAAATTTTTAGATCTGGGTTTGCTTAGAATTTGATTTTGCACAAAACCCACGTTTCAGAAAAATTCCGAAAATTTTTCCCGCCATAAGCTATTTTTAGCCTTTTCTAAAGCTTTTTCAGCCTTTTCGAAAACTTGTTTGAACATACCCAACTTCACAGTCAAAAGTCCTCATTTTCAAAATGCAATTCAATCCCATAGATTATAAGACCAAATCGGTCCTTACGCATGACTTTGTGAAAACTTCAGATACAGACTTAGGTCATGTTTATCCAGTGGTAAATCTGAGCATTTTGGAGGCCATTAGCAGCAATACACTAAAGAATCTTAAGCATTCCGGGTTGCTGGCAGCAGGGTCTATTCCCATCACAACTTTCGATCTCGAGTTTGTTCTTGCTTGCATCAATCATTATGATTCGTCTACCCAACAGATCAGATCAGCTGATGAGAGAGTCATCTGCAGCCTTAGGCTAAAGGATGGAGAAAAGTGCTTCACTATTCCTCCGCGTTCAGATAATTTCACTATTGTTATTGAGGCTTGTGAGAAGATATGGTATGAAGATCAAGAATGTTCACAGAGGAAGGTTGCTCAAAAGTGGCTGAAAATACAGAAGACTAACTTGCCTAAAAAGGTTGGTCGAGATGAGTTCAAGGACGAAGTTGCTATTTTGATAACTCTGCTTAATCGGGTTACAAGTCAAGAAGAGGCTAGTACTTTCCAACTGAGATGTCCCTGACCTCTGATGCAAGAATTTTTTTTTTTTTGTTTTGCAGTTGCCTTGGTTGGATGGTTACCGTTTGATGATTTCGATATTTTTCAATGAATGCAGTTAGTGGCAAACATCAAGTTAAGCATTAAAGTAATAACAGATCCAAGTACATCAGAATTGCTGTTGTATTTCAGTCCAGAAATATATTTCAATAATCAACAATAGATACCACAGTATAAGACCACCTACATAGCCAACCTTCACCAAAAGACTTCACTAGACTCACAGTTCATGCACAGCAGTGAATAATAGGTGCTTACAGCAGACTGGAAGTAGTTTCTGAGTGATTCTTTATCTTAACTAATGGACAGTGTTAATGCATCAATTTGACACTACCCCCAGATACAACAATGAATTCCCTAGGCAAGTCACATTGAGTTTCACAATGGTATACTTGTAATTGTGAAGACACACACATCGATTCTGTAACATTTATGAAGAGCAACACTTCAGTTCAGATTTAACAACATCCTCACTAAACTCATATAATGCTACCCCACCAAAACTCAAAATTATCAAGAATCCATCAAAGCTCTTAACGAATGTTACAAGCAGCAAGAGGGGAGTTTATTTAATACCATGGACTCAAATAAGATAAGTGAAATGAGGAGCAGAAATAATATTCTGACTGTAGCAGCAGTTTAAGTGCAATTTTCTGAGTTTGTGGTATTCGTTATAACATAAAGCAAACCCAAGTTTTAATGGTTACATAAGACTCTCCATTAAAGCATGGTAATGCCTTTTCAGACCCAGATTATACAGAATATTAGATAAGAAGCACTCAGACCTGGAAGATAGATGCCAATGAACTGCAACATGGAGAAGTCGCCCAGAAAATGTCCAGATTTGATTGCAGCAACTGGATGGCGTCCCACTTCTTCAAAAAGAACCCACGTTCTAGGTTTTAATGGTCACGTTTGGCTTGGGTTCAGTCAGGCGTCCCTCCAGAAGACCACGTTTCACCTTCTAGTTGGTTCGTTTTGGCTCCTCAAGGTAAAACGACTCCTCTTTGACCAGATAATGGTGGCGCTTCAGACTGGAAGACACGTTTCTCTCTTCTTCTTTGTTTTTATTAACTCCAACACACTTCAGTCTCCATGGCGACTCATTCAACTGTAACTGAAATGCAGCTCGAATGTCAAAATATTTGGAGGCCGATACACTTGAAATTCAGCATCAAACAACCACGAAATCAGAAGCAAACTTCCCAGCTAGGGCAGACTTGTTTCACTGCCGAACCTGGCTTCCAAGGGTCTGTTCCCTCAGGCGCGGAAACTCTCCAGAGCTATTCCCGTGAAAAATGTCCAAATGATAATAATGTGTCCAATGATCTCTCCTTTTTTCTCTTTTATACTTTCCTATTCAAAATCATAAAGTGACTTGTAATGTTCACTTTTAAATATTTCACTTAATCACTTTATACACTTGATTTATTTAATTACTTAATATCACCTTTAAAATTAACTTGATACTTAGGTAATATTAAATAATTAAGCAAAGGATTTCCTTATTGTGCCTTTAGCCCTCAGGAAATATAAGGCTAAAATAGCATTTTGCCTGGTTATTGCGAAAGGGACATTACACCAACCATGGATGTTTTACATCATTTCTAGGATCTTGACGGTTCGAGCACTTTGACTGGGCCATGTTGATCAATGAGTGCCTTCATGTAATGTCCCCATTCTTTCGTGAGCATCAGAGATGGTGGATTAGCCTATTATGTCAATCCTCGTAGGCTAATGGTTCTGGATAGAGGGTCACTTGAATGGGCACTTGGTCGTGAATTTGCAGTATTGATATCTGGAGTATGGTGACGGGGTGAATTTTTGCATTTGGCGTGACAATTGTGCTTAAAATTATGATCTCCACCTTTTATTTCACCTTCTCTGGCTTAGGGACCATGTGTCTATTATTTAAAAGGGTCACTTTATATTTTTCAGTTTACTAAAGTGAAAAAAGAACATAACTTAAGTGAATAGTGCCATTTTAATGAATAGTGATTTCAATGTGAAATTATAAAAGAAAGAGGAGAAGTTCGACCCCCTCATGTTATTGAGTTATTTTGTTGCTTGAGCTTTGAGGGTTGGAGATTGTGGAAGAGGGAAACTAGGGTTTCCTGATTTCAGCAATAGTGTTGGTGTACGTTTATCATTCACCGAACACACAGAATAAAATGTCCAAAGACACTCTATCCTCTTTTGAAAAACCACCGCGTATGCTAAGATTTGAGAAAGATCATACGGCAATTCAAGGTTTCTTTTATCGGTCTTGGCGTATGGATAAGCTCAATGGGCGTTGTGATTTGCTGGTAATACACAAAGGGACTTACGTTAAAGAATTCTTCACAAGTTTGGGACTTAGGCGGATTTATCATTAAAGGCTTCTTCAATTGGAACTTCAATTTGGATCTCAAAAAAAAGGCAAAAGGATAAAGGTTTAGGGGATCTATTCTACGCCTAAGAATTTAAGAGACAGTAAAGATTCGGTGAAAGGAATAACCGCACTTTGTTTCGCCTCCCTAGGACAACTTACGCAAAGTGGGTGCAATCTTCAAGGGGTGTGATAATGATTTTCAAGCCTCGAATGAGACTGAAGTTAAGCTTCCACAATTACAAGCTCAGGCTAACTTTACGCATTGAATGCAAATCATCCATTCGAAGAAAGTATGAGCAATATTTCACCATTGAATCTATACGATCAATCTCTCATTCACTTAACCAATATTCAAAGCAAATTCTACTTAACTTAATTCTAACTCTAATCTATGGTAGAAGAAGATATGCAACCTTGCTTACTACTTGACAATAAAAGTTATTCAAAGCAAATCATGCATAAGAGCTTTTATTATCGGAAATAGTCTCAATGCAACAATTTCATATACTGTCTCCACACAAATGAAAGTGAGAGATCACTAGTTTAAATAGAGTTTCAAAAATCAAATAAAGGGCCGAGATTAAAACAATATTGACGGCCAAGATTAATACAACCCAACCCTAATTAGGGTTGCCCAAAATAACATCAGTTATCAATAAACAATCAGTAACAGGCAGTGAAGTAGCAATTGGAGCTATCTTCAAGGAGAGGCGTCCCTATCTTCTTGGGCAGCATTGTGCTCGATGAACCTGGACACAACTGGTGACAACCTCCTCCATCGTTCGGCAGCATGCTAATCCGAATTCAAGTCCATCCAAGTCCTCACACATTTGGCGAAGGTGCTCTCCCAATCCACCTCTTGCCTCACAAAATTACTCTAGAATGGCCAAGAGATTTGCCACTTTACGAAATCCTATCTCAAATTGGTCCAGTAGCGAGAAGAAAACCTCCTGAACCTTACGTTTCAACTCCAGCTGCATGTCATTTTCCGGACAATCTCTCGGTCAAACACATCTGCAGTTGTCATATAAATTTCTCCCAGGTTTCGACTTGCTCTTCAACTCTAGCCGTCGGCTTTAGCCCTTTCGAATCTCTCCGTATAGTCCTGCCCAAAACCAATGGGAAATCATAAGCTGCTGCAGCAATCACCTTTCTTTCAACTAACTCCTCCCTTGGGCCGCCCGGGACCCTGAGGCATGGAATAGCCTCTCCAGAATACTGGAAGGATTGTCCCAAGTTTCATCCCACAACAAGTCTGGAAGAAAAGAAAAGAGGAATTTTCCGTGGCCAGCCGCTTCCACGAACGAGGCTGCTTAGTACCCCTCGCTGTCATCATTTGAGGCCCCCTAATTTGTCACCATCCCTTGCTCTACATCCTTTACTATTTCCTATGAGGATTAAAGGAGGAGGAGCTAGCATCACTGATTAAGTGGCTAGGTCAATCCATGTACTCCTCAGGCATTAGGCCTCCCTTTTATACTCCTTTTTCGCCCTTCTTTTCGGTCTGTGCCAGACAGTTGAGACGGAATACTCTTCCACTTCCGACCTTTTGTGGTTGGGCCAAGATCTATAGTGGTTATGGCGTACTCTTGAGGAGTGATCTCATCTTGTGGCTTGTCCACTGTTGGTACTGCGATGTGTATGGAACGACTCCTGCCTCGTCCCTCTGAATGGTAGAAAATTTCTTGGCAGTTTCTTAATTGCAACCTGTTCCAACCTTGCCAAGAAATCCGCAGTATCATCTTCCTCTTGGGCTTCTCTGGTGCCTGAATCTTCATCCTTTCTATCAGCCAATCCGGAATGGTAGGCTGCTCAATGCCATCTTCCTCCTGAACGTTCTCTTCATTGGGAACATCCAAGACTCCTCTGAGGGCGGAAATCATTCCCTCTTCGAAGTCATCATCTTGGACTTCCATCTCATTATCTGAACCTAATATTTCTGTGCCCGTATGAGATGAGGGCTCATTGTATCCAACTGAATAGGCTCATTGTTCTCTTCTTGGACTGCAGAAGCTCCAATCATTTCAACCAAGGATTCCTCTGCGGTGGCCACCAATTCATCAATATTCCGAGACGCCGCAAGCGAGATGGTTCTCCCCTCTGTCTTTTCTGAACAGGCTCTATACTTGGAACTACTTCCTTCCTCTTCTCTCCAATCTCAACCAAATCTTGATGGGATGCGCTAGCATTGGAGGAATACGACTCTGTCTCGCTCAGTAAATCATACGTGAGCGTTATTCTTTTCTGTCTCATCTCCTGGACATGATGGTCGACCCACACTGAGAATACTTGGTCACTGGTTCATCAAGGTTGCCAAGTCTGAGTGCTCAGGCTCTGACCACTTTACGGGAGGAAGAGGTCGGCTCTCCTCGAAGCGTGGCTAGACATAATTCCCATCGTCCTGCAACTGATCAGGCACCCGGCAAAGTTCGATCGCCCTCATGAAGTCTACTGGCATTCTAGACCATAATCTTCTTCTAACCTCATATTCATAGCAATGTTCGCCCAGAAGTCCTCCAGTTCCACTATGTGCTTGTACCTTCTCCCATCCACTATCCGGATATGATGATGTGGGTCAAAATTGACCCTGGACTTATAGGCCGTGAACGGGTACCACTGGATTTCCAACCTAGCGCTCTCAGCCTACTTGCGCCGATGGACAGGATTCTAACATATTCCCGATGAAGAATGGGAATGTAACAACCGCCTTTTTAGTTGGCCTCTGGATGTTTTGATATTCTTCCAGCTGCCTCAGGACTTCAAGCAGGATCATCCGATTTGTCGGATAGATGGGCAACTTATAGGGATTTCCAGTAAATCCCTGGATCCTGACATATGTAAATTTTGGAAACTGGATGAACCAGGATCCGTATTTACTGATCAAACTCTTTGCCTCATGACTCAGCCTTTGATGCACTCCTCCTTGAAGTGTTCTGTAATATACATTAAGAAGGCATCATGCACCCGCCTGAAATGAGATTTCTCCTTCAGCTGGAGTTGTGGGTAGCAATCATAAGGTCTGAGTTCATTTTCTCCGTTGCCAACTTTGCCTTTGCAAACTAGTCCTAGGTATTTATATGACCTGGCCAATAAGTAGACAATATACGAGCTCATGTGAAAAGACTTAGTCTCTTCCAAATTGACCAACTGCTCGTGAAGATTGTTACTTATCATTCGAGACCAGTTGAACATTTTTACGCCGGAAGTGATTTCATCTATGAAGTAATACATCCAATTTTCAAAAAATGCACCTTGAGGGTTGCCAGCTATTCTGTTCAGCATCAAAATGATGTCCCCATAGTCTTCTTTAAAGTCTGTCCGGCGTGGCCTCTTAGGCATCTTCTTTATTGACGTTTAGGCTTCTCCAGCCATGCCTTATTAACATTTGTGGCGCATAAGTCTGACTGGCTATCATACAATCCCTTGGCTTCCTCCTTGGTTTTGTAGGTGGTACGGGAATGTGCTGGGATGCCAAATGTCTCCTGTATGGCTACCCCGCCTAGGTGAGCCAGAATTTTTCCATCAGGTGCAATGATTTGTCTCTTCTGAGCGTCGTAGTGGATAGCACATTCTACCATTAATTCAGCACAATCCATCGCAGGCAGGAATCCAGCTGCCTAAAATATTCCCTTTCTCACCATTCGTCTGGCAATTGGTGTCAAAAGTCCGTCCTGCCCATATACTCTTTTCTTGAACTCTATGAAGTCAACATGTCCCAGATCAGTGTCTGCGACATTTTTCCACTTTGAATTTCTTTTTGACTCTCGCTGTGTGCCTTTGCTGGCAAACTTCATTGGTGCCTTCTTCAATGATTCACCCACCGTGGTCATCAACCTGCAGTCAAAATATTAACATTAATACGGAGACCTTTTTAAAATAATTTATTTCCGTGCCTTGTGTTCGAATATTTTACTTTCAGCTTATTAAATAATTAAACTTCTGCGAAAAAGCAACCTGAAAGTAAATGATTTTAATTGAAATTTGGCCAGAGCTTAGCCAAGATGAAAAAGACAGAAAGAGAATGGCAAATTTATCCAATTGAACTTCAAACCTTAGGAAAGAACTTCCGGCTGCAGATCAGATTTAAACTTTGAAAATTTAACCAAAAAGCAAGTGACAAAGTGTGCCTCTCTTGCACAGAAATTCGACTTCAGCAAATAAATCCTTTCCTTCCTCGAGAAAAATTCTTCTTCAGCAATGAAAATTACTTCTTCCTCTGAGAAAATCGATCTTGCCTGCAGAAGGATTGATCGTCTTAGAATTTCGAGAGATTAACTTCTCTTCAGCTGTGTCTGTGAAAAATGAGTTGCTGAAACTCATTATAATGCTGAAGAACTTTATTTGTTTTAGCAACTGCCTTCTTCTCTCTTGATCTCGATTTGTTTTCTCTTGTTCAAACAGGCAAGTTTCCTTTATTTTTCGAAAAGAATCCATGTCGAGCTTATCCAGGCAAATCTCTTTGATTTTCAAAAATTCGATTTTTGCTTAGATGTTTATCTTTAATTCTTGAATTTAAAAAAAAAAACATTAAATGTCTAATTAAATTCAATTTTTCCAAGTTTTAAATCATTGGCGACTTTAATTTTGCCTATTGGATTTTATCTTTGTCCAGCACAATTTATTTTCCTCTGATACACGTCTAGCGAATTTAATTTTGTCCAAGGCTTTTAAATTTCTAGAGTATTTGAAAATAAATTATTAAAATATTAAATTATTTTAATTTATTTCCAACTCATTCGTGTTGGACCCATGGCTATTTCGATTTTTCTCCTTTTTTCCTTGGCTAAAAGTTTATTTTCCAAATTTATTTTGATTTTCGTCTAGCCAAGTCAAAATTTTAGCCGTTCCGTCGATAAATGTTATGCCAGATCCTCATTTTCTCCTGCCATGGCGGACTTTGAATTGCGTCGGGAAAATTTTCTTATGCCAAAATCAATTTTTCTCTTGGTCGGACGAATTTCTCTAGGCAAAGTCTGTGTCTGGATGTCTTCCTTAGGCAAAATTCCATGATACTTGACAAAAAATTTATCCCTTCTAGCCAAGGGCGGACTTTCTTGCCTCTTTGCCATGTGCATTTTCCTCTGTATACTTGGCCAAATTTATCAACTTTTCTCTAGGCATCCAAACTTAGGCGAATTTTTTATCTTTCTTCTCTCTTATGCTTAGGCAAACTTCATTTTTTCCTTTGCCATGTCCCAGGCAGACTTTCCAAGGTCTTTTCCATATTTCCTCAAGGTATGGCGGACTTTCTACTAGGCTTTCCTTTCACACTTAGCCTAAATTTGCACTTCTCCCCTTTAAAACATTAAAATACTTAGTCAAAATTTCAATTTTCCCTCTTTTTAGGCCTCTATACTTAGGCAATTTTCGGATTGTCACCTCAAGGCACCAAACACTTAGCACAAATTTTAATTTTTTTCCTCTTGTATGCCTAGGCGGACTTCCCAAGTGTTTGGCCAAGTGAAGGGCGGACTTTCCAAGGTCTTTGCCATCTTCCATCAAGGTTGGGTGGACTTCAAACAAGTCTTGCCAAAGCTGGGCGGAGTTTGGAAGAGTCTTGCCAAGGCTGGGCGGACTTTACACCTGCCTTGCTAAGTCCCTCATTTTTAAGGCGGACTTCAAAGACATCTTGCCATCCTTCTTCATTGTTGGGCGGACTTTCTTAAGTCCTTGCCATTCTTTTCTTAGGCATGGAAGACTTTGGACAAGGTTTGCCATTCTTTGCCACGTCCCACATTTTAAGGGCCAACCTCCTTCATGGCTGAACATGCTCTCTTTAGGGTGAATTTTCCATACTTAGAATTTTATCATGAATTTCATGACCTTTTGGTTGATCTTTGGTGATTTTCTCTCAGACTTTGACTGATTTTTCAATGATTTTTCCAGATTTTCCCATGCTTTTGGGTTGATTTTCTCAGATTTTGACTGATTTTTCAATGATTTTTCGATTTTTTTGGTTGATTTTTGGATCTAAAGATGGAAAGTTGACTTGTTGACCAGGGTTGACTTTCTAAAAATAGAAAAAGTAAAATCCCTAAAAAAGAGGGAACCCCGTTTGGTCCAAAAATGCCAAAAATGAAAAAACGAAAAAGCAAAAAAGCAGATTCCCTAAAAAATAGGAAGTGTTAGAATTGGCCCAAAGCACAAGCGATCCTCATCTCCCGGGCCTTCTGAGCACTTCTGTGACATTTAGGCACTGATTCAAGCATGGATTATTGACTTGGCTCAGATGACTCTCAGAAGACTGACTTGAAACTCTAAAAGTGATGACCTCATGAAACCGTTGCAAGGAGACAAAACCCTAAAAACTAGCAGACTACTGGGAGTCCCCATTTGTAATGGGGCGATGTGTGGAAAAGGTCACAACATCTATTTCAATGTGAAATTATAAAAGAAAGAGGAGAAGTTCGACCCCCTCATGTTATTGATTTATTTTGTTGCTTGAGCTTTGAGGGTTGGAGATTGTGGAAGAGGGAAACTAGGGTTTCCTGATTTCAGCAGTGGATAAGCCTGGTGGGGCTTTGTTCTTCGTTTTCAAGCTTCTTGATGGTGTGAAATACCACCTTAAAGTTGCAGATCAGAATTTGCATGCTTCATTAGGAGTCGTATATTGCTGTTTGCAAGTGATTAGAGCGATCTTTTGGAAAGGATTTTTCTGCCATAGACTCCATTTGCTTCTACGAAGGAGCTGTTCGCATTTTAGAAGGTTTCTGGAGCTGATTTTTGCACCTACAGCGAGCCGCCATTTCATGAGGGTTTCAATAAGCATAAAGAAAAAAAACGCCTTCTTATAGTGGCTCCAATTACTTCAAAAAGGGGCACCCTTACCCTAAGAAGACTTCCAATCCAGATTTCGGTGGGAGAAGTTTGTATTTCATGTTGTGTGAGCAATTTACCTTGGGCGGGTACTGTAGCAAAGCACTATTCACAGTGTTGTTTGGCTGTAAGTTAAAGTTTAGTAGAAGATATATTTGGCTTTAAGTCTGGTGTAATCTATATGTTGTATGCACTCCATTATATAATGAAAAATCATATTGGGCTTCTAAAACGAGTCATTACTTGATCTATCTCAGTTGATTAGTTTCTTATAAGTTACTTTATGTTCATGCTCATTAGTTCTTATTTAGCATTCTTAGCAAGTAAACTCAAACACAAGGACGGAATACAAAACCAAAACATAAAAATCAGACCTAAAATCACAGTGGAACAAATCAGTAGAGTGGTGGAACACTACACTTCACCAGCAGATTACTGGATTCCTCAAGATCCACGAGTTTCATATGGTGTCTTACTTGGTTTATTTAGTTGCTTCTCAAGGAAATTTCAGACACCTAAAGATTAACGGGACTCTTGTTGTTCAGCGTATTCACAAGTATTACTCTCAGCTGGAGTTTTCTAAGGCTGAACAGGACTTCAAAGCGGTGAATGATCACTTTTCTATGAGGACAATCAGGGATCTCGACAATGAAATGCACATCCGGATTTCACCAGAGGCCAAATCATCAATGGAGAGTTGAGCGGATTGGTTCATTCAATTCCCTACTTTCACATATATTTGAGTCTATGGTTATGTTGGAGAACCTCTGATATTACCTAGGTACCCGTCGGATCGAGTTCTTTCCATTGAGTTTCTCAGACAAGTTCGACATGTTCACTCTTTTCTTTGCAATCGCCATAAGTGAACAGTTTCCTTTCCTTTCGGATGGGGTATTTTCACATGCAGAACTGCGGCAGATTGCAAGTTTATGACGACCAAGCTTGAGAGATTCAATCTCAAGTCCCATACTAAGAGACGTTCTTATGATCCTTTGGGTCATTATGCAACCAGGTTAGAGCGAAGGATTGCACATAAGCTAGCACTTGAGGATTTTTGGGCTAATTGCGAGGATGAATTTGAAGTTTGTCGTCGTCACTACTACAGAATTACTATTGCTCAGATTTTTGATTACCTATCAAAGGATGTTGAGGGTCTGTCAGATGATGATGGACAGGTTCTACTTAGCTCATATATCAAAGATCAAGTTGCTCACCAGCCACTTCGCTCACCAGATTGGTACGCTAGGGAGAGTACTTCCATTGAGGACGTGTCCAAATCAGTTATCAAAACCAGCAGGTAGTTCTTGGAGAGTAAAAGGAAGCACAAGACACTTCCAGTCGTGGAGCCGCCAGTAGGGTTTTCTTCATTGCCTTCTACTTCGAGGCCAAGGCCTCAGGTTAAGGTTATCTTGAAGCCGCCTAAAGGAGTTAGACTCGGTGGGAACACAAAGGCGAAGAATACTAGAAAACGGAAGCAGAAGCAAGTTGAGAGGGCACCTGAGGTTCCAGTAGAGACAGTCATACAGGCTGAACCATGTCTTTCACATCCTAGTCCGCCATGTTCACCACATTCGCATCCCATTGATATAGATTCGGAGCCAGAACCCCTAGTTCGAGTAGCGCCAGAGACGGCTGATCCACCATAGGTTGATACATTAGGGACAGTCTCTCCTCGATCTGATAGTACTACTAATTCGAGTTGGGTCGAGGAATCTCTAGGAAGACAGAGGTGAGAGCCTTCATATCACCTTGATTTATCTGAGTTTGGCGAACCTTATCAGGGGAGGTCGAACAAGAAAATCAAGAAGCAAGTGCATGTTGAAAAGACTCCAGAGTTGGAGATTGTTATAGAAGTTGCTACACTGCTAGTGGGTAAGAGCCTAGATGAGGTTGAGGATGGTGACTTTACCTTCGTCAAAGCAAATCTTAGCAGGACCACTCGAGAGACAGAAGTGAGCCTTCTCAAGATTTTCATGAATAATCTAGAAGAACGCGTCATGAAGGACAAAGAGGATAAAGCACTTCTTAAGGCTGAAAATGACCAACTTCGACAGTATATCTCTGATCTTATTCATGGGAATCCAAATTGAGCACCTGTTCTTCCACGAAGTACACATGCAGAACAAGAGAAGTTGGATCAGTTAGTCAATCATGGTAAACTTCTAGACAACTAGATCCAGAACTTCATTGTGGTAGGTCGGCATCTTCTTGCAGAGTTATATCAGTTGAGGAGTGATGCACATGGACTTCGTCACGGAATCCAGCAATTCGAGATTGCAGTAGCAGCCAGTTTGGCAAAGGATCGCATTCTGGTATCCCAATTGGCAGTTGCATATGACGCCATGGAGGGTGAAGAAAAGGATAAAATCTTCGCTTGGAGGGAGCAGCATCTTTTCAGGATGGGGACATTCGAGAAGATCTCTACCAAGCTGATTACACTCAGAGATAACGTTATCGGAGTTCTCGCACTCATCAGTGGCATTGTTGTTCAAATCCCGTGTCATTATCTTCTTGAAGATGGCACGTATATTGGACTTGACGCAGTGCAAGCCGAGTTTGAGAAGTTGATTCGTGATAATCTCGAGGGAGATCCTATGGCGTCTAAACTGGAGAACATCTCAATGATGACAGCCAGTTTCAGAAAAGCAACTGGCAAAGTTAGAGAATGCATACGGACAATCAAGGATGTTGACAAGGAGTTGAAGGGGCAGATCATCGTCGTGGATAGTGTCAAAGTGCGAGAGGATGGGGTGATCGACCAGTTCCTGGACGAGATGATAGATCGTGATGAATGGGAGTGATCAGTCAATTGTGACCTGCAATTACTTTGTAATGTTCCCTTCTTAGTAACCACGCAGAATGTTATTCTAGCCTTTTAATTTCTGAGGGCTAAAGGCACATTAAGGGAGTTCATTTTCTTAATTATTTAATATTACCTTACTTAATTTTAAAAGGTGATATTAAGTAATTAAATAAATCAAGCCTTAAAAGTGATTAAGTGAAATATTTAAAGAGTGAACATTATAAAGTCACTTTATGATTTTGAATGGGGAAATATAAAAGAGAAATCAGGAGAGATCATTCGACACTTTTTTGCATGAACATTTTCACGGCAACACTGGTCGGGTTTCTCTGGTTTGGGTTTTGGAAAACCCTAGATCTCCCATTTTGGTTGTGGAGCCATCAACCCTAGTTGGGAAAGGCAGTGAAAGATACACAAGCGTTCTACTGAAGCTCCACCGAAGTCACCAATATCTTTCAGCAAAAAATCGTGGCTCCAGATGGCTCGCATTCTCAACACGAGTTGGTTACAGGTTTACATATGGTGAAGTTGTACATCTCAAATCTTGAAGTCGATCATTGTTCCATTGACAGAGGCATGGGCATTTAGAGTTACCGGTCGGGTCTTCTTACTAGGGCGACATATATTATCCAAGTTACTCATCTTTGTTAAGCAGATTAACCACATACCTAGTCGAGGCTTCCTAGTGGGATTGTGTTCAGCTTATTACAAATTGCTATTGGAAGAAGACGTGTCAACATTTGCTAGGTCGTAGTGAGTTTTCCACTCAGCAAATTCAAAGCTCATCCCGTGAAGACCTGGGCACTGCAAAGAGCTTACAAAGTGGGTCGTTTCAATCCACCAAGTTAGGGCGAGTTGACCTGGAGGTATTACGGCTTATTCTGGTGAATTATGGAAGCTCTTTATGCTGGGCGTATTTGCATTTCGTGGCTCCTGACATCCTCCATTTGGCTGAAGATTGCATTCAGATTTGCGTGTATTCCAGGTTGGATACGCATTACATTCCTTACTGCTGCATTTTAATACTAAGGTCTGCTTATTTACTAGGGACCTGTAGTGTGCATACGTGAATCTTTCTTCTGTTGATTAGTCCCCTCTTGTCAGCCCTGGAAACTTAGTGCTGCTGCACACATCTGAGAATACTTGTTTGCTACTCCTATCTTTGTATCTCAGTCATTGATTTGTAAGGGACTGATCTAAGCCTTTCTGTTAGTCAAGTTGTATTTGGGAGGCATTTGGTGATTGAAATCTTGTAACAGCTGTGGGCACTGTCTGAGAATGTATATTAACTTTTGGGTATTGTAATTAGCTGGTTAGTGGCCAATACAATGCGAGTTTCCTCATAAATCTGCTGTGAACCTACCTATCAAATTGTACTCAGCTCTGAGCCTCCATACTGTTCATTGTAGCACTGAGTTTGCACAAAAATACTTTAATATTGTTGGATGTAATCACTGCTTCAAATACCTGAGTTGCTGTTCTTGCATTCAGTCCTTATTGCACTCAGAAATTACCTTTCAGTTTGCTGCTATAGCCTCCTAGAATTAGCTGTGTGATACCTTTGGTTGTTAGGGAAGTTCTTAATGATAGAATGTCATTCTAATGATTTTTCAATGAATGGAAAGGAGTCATTAATTCACATGTATTGCTGTTACTGAAATATATGAGAAAGAAGTAGTGACCAGTCATTGTTCAGGATTATAAATATTTCTTAGCGAATGTCAATACTTCATGCCTTATAACCACATTATTCCATAAACAAAGGATATCAAACTGAAAACCCACAGAAAAATTGTACCCCTCCTAGAAAGGCACTTTACATACTTTCAAGGATAGAGTCAAGAGCAGCAGTTAACTCGACTTTCAGTCTTAAGTCTTATTGCTGATTTCATGCACACATATCTCTTCCTTGGAATTATCTTCGCAAGAGTTAGACTTTCTTTTAGGGTTTTCGTTAATTGATGGTAGTGTTCCAGTTAACTTGCTTTCAATAAGGACATGCATGCTTGCACATTGTCCACTTAGAATAGTTTGTACCAGTTAACTGATGGTAGTTTTCCAGTTAACTGTATAGTTTGCTTTATTAGGGTTTAGCAATAATCTTGCATGCATTGCAAGACTGTAGTTGCCTCAAGGTGATTTTAGGGTTCCACACGTTTGATGTCTATAAATAAGAGCTTTTGCTCATTTGTAAATAACTTTTGCACTCGAGAGTAATATATGTTGAGCCAGATTTTCCTGTAATATTGTTATTCTGAATCTGTCCACTTTGGTTGGATGATCATTGTCTTGTGTTCTTCTGTTTATAAACTTATTTCATATCTACACCTCGGAAATGTGTCTTCACCTCCTTGGGAATTTAGAATTAAGACTTGTCATTTGGTGTTATTGTGTTAATGCGCGTTGTTTCATGTGTACACCTCAGAAAGGTGTCGTCACCTCCTTGGGAATTCAGATGTAGAGTTCATCGTATTGGTGTTGTTGCCAATAACTTTTCTTTCAGCCTAAGCCTCGGAAAGGTGTCGTCACCTCCTTGGAAATCCTATCTTTGAAGTTATCGTATAATCATTCCCACTCCGTTTCCTCATGCTCTAATATCTTGAGGGGATTGGATAGTTAAGTTACTTAGTTTTGAGTTGTAGTTAGGTCCTGCGAAACCAGAAAAACCTTGGCTGCAACGTTTGAAGTTTATTGCAAACCTTGTGCCTCTTTTAGCTGAGACAAAAAGATAGGAAATAGTTTAGTTTACTTTTCAAGCATTTTTGTCCACACAACGAGGGAACTTCCCCTCCTAATTTGAAGAGCACTCATCACGGAGTGTGCATAGCTATCTGTACCAACTTGCACTCCAAAGGTGTTAGTTGTTATGCCAACACATTGGAAGATGCGATTCTTCTTTTCTTGGCACCATGATTTCTTATGAGAAGAGGAATACTTCAAAGCTACAACGGTTGGCTTTCAACATTCCACCTTGTCATCTTTTTCCTTTTGTACTTACGTACCTATCACGTCAGCCCCAGATATTCAAACACTAACATTCCAATCACCATGTCCTCCTACAGAGATGGCAGCAAAAAATATAACTTTATAAGGCTCGATAATATCCCTTGTATTGGCACAGTTGGCGGTTGGAAGAAATATGGCTGGCTCAACAAATTATATATGGTTTATAGACTTCCTTTTAATTCCCATCACCTTGTATTTGTCTTACCCTCAAACTCCACGATTTCTTTCATATACTGCGATTTCCTTTTTAGAGTCCACAATTGTCCTTTCTACATTTTGTTGGTTTCTACCACCTTAAATAATCTTATTGCTGATCTCATTTGTTTTCATCTGCAGATGGCGGCAAAGGTTAAACTTGTCTTTTAGTGGCTGATGTAAAACCTCCCTCTAGGCACAGCAACCCTTTATCATGCAGCGATTCCTTTAGAAATGCCGCGGCTTCTATAAGACTCAAGGTAGCTTAATGGAATAAATATTTTTTGTCTTAATCTATTAGCAGCTCACGTGGCCTTAGGAGAGTCACGGCAGAAGTTAATATAAGCTGTGATATAAATAAGGAAGAATATGTTCCATACAGAGCTCGACCTTAATAATAATTTATTTATATTTTTTTTAGCACCCCTAATTTCTCCGAAATTGAAATTTCTGCAAATAATCTTCAAACCCTAGCAATCTAAACATTTCTTTTTGAAAACCCCTCAGGCTGACAGGAAAATGTTGCGCTCTGATACCACTATAATAACCCCTTTGGTCTAGGGTTTTCACTAGGAAATACATAAAATATAGATATTTGCAAAATAAACCAATTCCAAACAATTGCATGAAATCAATAACTCATATTTTGATTAGGGCTTAAAAAATTGCATTAGAATCATACCTGGACTACATAATATGCAATAATGCAGATTTGAAAGAGTTTGATCAGCAACTAAAAACATCAGCAATCTCCAAAAAACCCTGTATGATTCCACCTTGAATGTCCCCTTCAAACTGATTATCAAACTAACCTTGAAAACTTTGTAAAACCCCTAAATGATGATCTCCAGGAAAATCAATGAAGCTCTGTAATAATCTCTATATGAGACTATCTCTCAGAATGCCCTTGGGTGATCTTCCACACCTGTAGACATTGTTCTCTGTAAGGGTTTTCATCCTCAAAAAGCTTCAATCTTCAAAACCAGCAAACCCTTGCTCAGTTTCTCCAATTTGCACAAGTTTCAATAAAATGATCGACGATAATGGAAAAGCAAATGCTTTTTGCTTTTATACTCCAAATCCCCCACTTGGCCAAATAATTAAATAAAATTACTATTTGCTTTTGATGCATTTGGCCTTTTAAAATATAATAAATTAATAAAGCATCATTAAATATACTTTATTAATTTCCATTTAACCCTTATATCACCTTTTTAATAAAGCCATCATTAAATATTAATATTATTAAAGTCAATTAACTTAAATAAAATAATAAATCATTAATCCCCAATAAATCACCCAACACCAACTCAAAGAGTGATCCAATCATATTTTCCGGATGTAGGCATAATGACAACTGATCCAAATATGACTTACTATAAATAGTAAGTATAGGCGATATGACCAAGTGACTTACTATAAATAGTAAGTGTAGGAAAAACCGTTTTGAACAACCTCACGAAGGTTCACCACCAAATCAATAAGTCATTGAGCAGGAGAAAACTGAGATAAACCTCTAAAAGCCATCTGAGGAACCACTAAACACCCTCAAAAAGGTCCCCAACATCCCATTAACCTACAGGGACCAGATAGTAGGCTAACCGCTGCAAGGATATGCTTTATTAATTTTCATTTAACCCTTATATCACCTTTTTAATAAAGCCATCATTAAATATTAATATTATTAAAATCAATTAACTTTAATAATATAATAAATCATTAATCCCCAATAAATCACCCAACACCAGCTCAAATAGTGATCCAATCATATTTTCCGGATGTAGGCATGATGACAACTAATCCAAATCACTTACTATAAATAGTAAGTATAGGAGATATGACCAAGTGACTTACTATAAATAGTAAGTGTGGGAAAATCCATTTTGAACAACCTCATGAAGGTCCACCACCAAATCACTAAGTCACTAAGCAAAAGGAAACTGAGATAAACCTCTGAAAGCCAGTTGAGGAACCATTGAACACCCTCAAAAGGGTCCCCTGAATATCCCATTAGCCTACGGGGCCCAGACAGTACGCTAACCACTACAAGGATACAGATCCCAAAAAAAGGGACATTACAGAGTTATAAGGAGTTAAAGGGGTGATATGAGGCATTTAAATAAAGTATTATATTTTAATGTTTACTTTATAAAATGTCATGAAAAGCAAATGTATTTAAATGCCAACAAAGGAAAATAATAATTAAAAAAGGTTACTTGGCCAAGTGGGACGTGGGAAATTGGAGAAGTATAAAAAGCGAAGTTAATGCTTTTTCATCATTCATTGTTATTTGCAGAAAATTTGAGAATAGCTAAGCAAAGGTTTTTTGGTTGAAAGCTTCAACTTTTTTGAGGATGAAATCCCTCGAAAAGGACAGTATTTGCAGGTGAGAAAGATCACCCAAGGGAACTTCACAAGATAATCCCATTCAAGGCTTATTTTTGAGCTTCATCGAATTCAGAAGATCAAATTAAATCAGACTTTCAACGAAGAATAAATCAGATTATGTAAATGGTTGTTGATCATTGTTGTTGATTGAATAAACAACAGCTGGCACGTGGTTTTCTAGGCAAGACGTGTTGATGTGATTTTTTGTGACCGCACCAACACAGAACAAAGTTGCCAACGGCTACTCCATTCTCTCTTGATCAAAGTATTCCACACGCTAAGATTGCGAGAGAGATCGTACGTTCTACTCCAAGGTTCCTTCAATGCAATGGAATACACTCAGTGGGCTCGTTGTGATTTGTTGTTTTCACGAGGGGACTTACACAATTGTTCAAATGAAGCAGCTAACAGCAAATTAATAATAGAAGGGGATTTTCATGTAATATGGATGATTTGGCAATAAGGTACGAATTTCCAAAAACTAACCAGAAATGTTCTGAATTGAATGGTTGTAGGGATTAGAAGATCTAACTTCTATCCTAAAGCGGAACGTGGTATCAATCTCAACAGACTTCAACCAGACTTTGCTTCGCCTCGCGTTGAACAGCTTCAACAAAATCGGTGCAATCTTCAAGGGAGCAGCGAAAGGTATTCAGATTACAACTCAACATGCAAATACCATCAAGACGAACGCATACAAACACGTGAATTGCAATCGAAGTTAAGTTTGAAAAGTATTCCAGTTGACCACACAAGGCAAACTTGATGTCAGCAAGCTGCTAGTGGTATGGATTAAACGAAGCTGCCTTAATCAAACACCACAATTCACAACTAACATCTACTTGCATGAAAATGAAAATTACTCTAATCAAAGCTACTTGAAGTAGAAGGGATGAAGAAATCTTGCTAGCTGCTCATAACAAAAGACGAATTCACCATCAATGAAAGCTCTCTTTATTATGATAGTTTTCACAACAATCTCTTACAAAGTTCTCAAGGGAAAACTTTCCTTCTCCTCCACACTATGCTATGCTAACAAGCTATGCTAAGCTATCACAACTATCAGTCTCTCTCCTCTATTCTCTAGTTTGATGTCTAATCTAATGAGATACAAATGAGGGGGGATGCCTCTTTTATAGTTGGCCCAGTCCAATGGACGGCTCAAATTACAATCGGTTGGATGGCCCAGATTGTGCCACCTCAGCCCTAAACAAGATTCACCCTAAAAACTACCACCAAGAGGAGTGGGGTAATAAATGAGCCAGAAGATTCCCACTCACTCTCAAAATAGCAAAGCAATTAATGTCCACTATCAATCCTCCAGAAGGTCATCATCTAGAAAGGCGTTTCCGTTCTCCTTCTCCTTGGCCGCAAAATCAATGAACCTGGTCAACACAGCTTCAACCTCTTGAATTGAAATAGGCAGGATATGATCAAGCTGAAACTCAACTATTGTCACCATCTGCCCATGTTGAGTGCAAAACTTCTTCCAAGCGGTCAAGGCATCCTGGGTATTCTGAATCAAGCTGGAGAAAGTTGAAGTGTTCTCAAAGTCATCCTGCACAAAAGTCTTCACCTCTAAAAAGAAAGGCGTCAATCCACTCCTCAAACCATCAGCATTCACCTCCTCAGAAGCCAATCTCCTAGCGAAGATAGCCTCGAGCGTGTTCAAGACCCCATCAATGATATTCCTCATGGCCTTTCTAACTATGGCCGAATCTGCCTGTGCTGCATCAAAGAATCCTCGGCCTGTGACAACTGAAGAATACCAGCTGGTGAAATCATATCTATCACCCTCCTGAATCACGCCTCCCTCAACCAAAGTTTGTAAGGGAGTATGCATCAAAGCCTCCAAGCGTTGAACAACCCTATTTTGATAGATATGAGCATCACCCCAAGCCTAATCAACTACATCCATCCGTGCCATAATGTTGGAAGCCTGCTGATAAGCATGAGCAATATCCTCCATAAAAAATTTTGTCTTAGCACGAATGTTGGCAACCCACTTATCTGCTTCTTGTGCCATCTTTCTCAAATCTTCCAAGCCACTGACTGATTCTCTAGGAAACTCGGCTAGAAGCTCAATCGCCAGATTCTCTTGCCCACAAGGACGAGACAAGTGTTGTACGTATCCTATCAAAGTCATGTGCTCCTTCTTCAATTTCTTATATTTGCCTTCAGTCTGGAGCAATCTGTCCTTGAGTGCCTGGTAGGAGTTATCGCACTCTTCAATTATTTGTGCTCCCATGGTGGTGATCACATAGTTTTCTGGAACAGCATCATCTCGATCACACTCAACCCTTGGCACAGACGTGAAGGGTGCGAGAGCCATCCTCATCTGTTGAAATATTCGAAAACTTCCTAGCTCTCTTCTTTGTTAGAGGCGCACTGATCCTACTCAAGAATTCCTCCATCTCAACTGCTGGATCAGCCTCTTCACTGGGGCTCCTCCTCATTCTATCTCTGAGCCAATCCGGCACCACCTGCTATAAATCTGAAATAATAAGTGGCTGCTCATTCCTTGCTTCCTCCCCACGGATCTCTTCTCTAACTTCATCTTGGCAAGGCTCACCATCTTCTACAGGCTGAGTATCTCCTAAACCTTGGGCTTCCTGTCCAGTAACTGTATCATCCTCTAATGCTGCCTCAATCTCATGCTGGAAGTGTGCATCTGTGGCTATTTCTTCATCTTCTTCCTGCTGGTTATCTCTAATAGGCGCATTGACACTCTGGCCAACAAACTCCCTTCGAGGTGGCTGATTTGCTTTCTGTAATTCTTGTTCCTTATTTCTCTGATCAGCAAACAATGAAATCTCTTGTATACTTGGAGAACGTGTCTCTAATGGTGTAGGTAATGCCACCTCGACTCTCGGAGGCTCTGGCTGGATTGGCTCTTTCCTTCATGACTCTAGAGCTCGAGCAACCTGCTTCGTCTTCGTAACAGCCGGCAACCTATGATCTCCCATCAAGTTGTAAGTAAGAGGGATGGACCTGTTCTTCAGCCTATTCACATGCCTCTCAACCCATCCTCCTCTCAACCCATCCTCTGGTGAATGTCAGAACTGGGATGCCAAGTGTATCCAAATCCGCAATCTCCGGCTCCGACCAATCTGGAAGTGGGAGTGGCGTATCCCTCACTGTCTCATAATCTGGATGAATAACATTCATATCCTCATCTACCTGGTCCGGTACTATTATAATCTCACACTCCCTAATCATGCTCAAAGGTAGTCTCGAAAACATCCTCTTTCTTACCTCAGCTTAATCCAACGCAACAGCCCAGTAATCTTCAATATTTGCCTTATGCCTGAACTCCTCTGACAGTATCCATCTGATATTCCTGTGAGGATCATAATGCTGCCTGCTGGTGTGATAAGAGAGGTGGAAAAACTGAAGCTCATTTTCAGCTTCCTTGGCTACCTGCAGTGAAGGACACACTTCATCTGAATTTTCCATGATGATCGGGAAGTCAAGTCCTCCCTTCTTCTTCTTCTTCTGAATTTTATCATAGGCAATGAGTTGCCTAGATATTTCTAACATCAACATTTTGTTCATAAGGTATCTGGGCAGCCTATATGAATATGAAGAGAACCCTTGCAGCCTAATATGAGTAAATTTTGGAAATTGGATGAACCAAAACCCGTACCTTTCTATCAATTCTTGAGCCTCCTTGGAGATCCTATGATGAGTCCTTTGTTGAAGTCATCTTGTTATGTGCATGGTGGAGGCGTCATTGACTCTCTTGTAATGAGATATACTCTTCAAGTGCAACTGCGGACAAGCCTCATGAATCTTGAACTGCTGAGAGCCGCATCCAATCGGCTCCTTGTATGATATTCCTCTCTATTTCGTCATACGAGCCAACATGTAGATGATGTATGAACCCATGTAGAATGTCTTCGTTCTCCTCACACTCCGGAGCTACTCGTACAAATTATCACTGATCATCACCGCCCAATTAATAAACTCCTTGCCTTCCAACACAAGAATTATATAATAAAACATCCAAGGATCAAAGATGAATACCTGGGGATAGCCTCCAACTCTGCTAAGCATCATAATCAAATCATAGTATTCCTGCTTCAAATCATCTGAGATTATCTGTTTTAGTAACTTCGTGCGAGAGGGCCTGGGCTTGTTCATCCAATGAGAGTTAATCATATCAGCACATCTTTCAAATGTTGAAGCATACATACGCTAAGCATGTTCCCTCATTTTGTAGATCATCTTCTCATGTGAAGGAGTTCCAAATGCTTCGCCAATAGCTACAGGCGTGAGGTTGGCAAACAATTTGCCATCAAGTGAGACAATAGACCTGTGCTGAGGTTCGTAACAGTTAGCACACTCCATAATCAGCTCCGGACACTGAATTGCTGGTGGAAAACCAGCAGCTGCATATAGTCCACTCCTGACAATATTATGGGAAGTGATTGATGGACGATGGCTTCTGGCTCGAGTTTCCTAATGAAGTTGGACGCCTTGCTTCTAGCCATGTGTTGTACCCAAAACCAAAATTTTTGCTTCACTAAGGCATTTTGCTTAATTGAGTCTTAATCTTGTTAAAGTGTTGTCAAAAGGTCGTTTTTGGGGTTTTCAAATATGGAGTTGGTGTCAGTACTATATCAGTCTGTTACTGAAGAGATTTTAGAAAAATGAAAATCTGAACGAAAAACGTCAAAATTTTCTATCTCTGGAGAAGGGAGCACATTCTGAAATGGGCGCCCTATCTTTTTGGGGCTCAGATCCTGTTTTTAGGGTTTGTCACCTCGGCGGACATTTGTCCCGGCATCCGCGTCGACTTCATGATGACTATCGGCTTTGTCAAGCGGACTGTTTTAGCAAATTCACAGGAAGATCTGATTGAAATCGGTAATAAGAATTGCTTCTTTCTTTGGAAGCGCGGCTTTGGAAAACTTATCTTTTGAGGTGCAGGGCGTGGAGTTTTTGTTGAATGTCATCCAAGGCGTTTATCTTACATTAGATTTCAAGCTTAGGCGCATCCGTCGGAGGGTGAATACGATTCTTTGAAGCGCACGAACACGAGTTAAGCGTTGGGTGAAATCTCGATCAAACTACTCCGGAAGAAAAGAGCAAGAGCACATTTTGAGAAGGCAAACTTTTGACCTTTAATACTTTGCTACGATTCGGATATTCAATGTGTATCGATGTTACGTTCGACTTTCCGTTGCACTGTCTCGAGTGAGATCGAAGATGTCTCGTCGACTGCCGTTGGAAGTTTTATATTATTTTGTCGTTTCGAAGTAACAAATGCGGAATGAAAAGAGCAACTTTTGAAAGGGGCGCTCTTGTTTTTCACACCTCAGATGACGTTTTCTGGGGAAATGTGCCTTTGCAGATGTCGTGCAGAACGAGCTTGGCTTCGCAGTGAACCTGAGTTCCAGTCCTGAAAGTTAATAAATCAGAAGTTATGAAGGATTTTGTTTTTCCCTTCGTTCGAAATGCAGAAGTTGAAAATTGACTTCGTTCGAAATGCAGAAGTTGAAATTTGACTAAGTCAGGGAAAAAGCGCAGCTTTTCAAAAAGGCGCTTGGATTTTTGAGCCTTCAGATGTCAGTTTTATGACATGCAGTATCAAGATATCATTTGATCAGTTTTTACTCAGCTCCGCAATGCACCTGTCAGCCAACCAATCGGAGAAGTCAGTCGACCAGTGTCAGAGGATGAACAGAGGTCCCGGCAGAGGTTTTAGCTTAAATTTTCATAAAATTTGGCTAAGTCTGGAATTCGCCCAAGAGTTCAAATTTGAATTTTCGAAAGTGAGTTGAATGGACGCCTTAACTGGAGTTCTGACTGCAGTTAGACTGAAAGATTTCTGGGTTGTCATCTTCAGTTCATATGTTTGCATGTGGAGTGATCTTTCAGCTTGCATGTTCAGTTAACTACCTTGCATGTTCAGTTAACTTGGTTGCATGTTAAGTTTAACTGAAGATTACCACTAAAAGTCAACTGAAGTTTACATGCATGGCGAATTTTGGTCAAAATTATGAGATTTTAGTGAAGATGGCGCTTCATCAAATGTTAACTGAAGTTCAAAAGGGACGAAGTGAAGCATGAAGCATTATTTTGTGAAGCGTGAAGCATATTTGATGAAGTATGGCGAATTTGAAGTTGAAAACTTCACTCATGAAAAGGGTCACTATTTTTAGTTTTTGAAAAGTGAAGCAAGACAATAGTGAAGATGGCGCACTTTTCAAGGAAAGGGCAACTTTAGTTTGAAAAGGGTTGCTATTTTTAGATTATAATTGATTAAAGCATGAAGTTGGCGCACTTGTTGAAGGCCAAACTAAAGTTCCTAAAGGCTAGCTATTTTTAGCTTATTATTGCATGAGTTTGGCAAATCTCTTATCCCATTCTTATTGTTAACTGAAGTGTCAAAAGGGCACGCCTTAGGTCAAGTTGATGAATCCAAAGAGAAGTTGAAGGTGGCGAATTTGATAAGATTCTAACTGAAGCTAAAGTCGCATGTTTGAGTTTAAACTAAAGATGTGAAAGGCAAACCCTAATGCGTCCACTTATTGAGCTTGTTTGAGTTCTAGTTAACTACTATGAAGACCAATAAGAAGCCTAGCGCCATTTTTAATGCATGCTTTGTTTAGTGCGAATTTCTTATGATGAAATTCTATATATTTCCAAGATGGCGTCCATTATTGCATCATCTTTTGCTCTGAAAGCTTGTATTCTTTTGAGCGACCAGCAAGCTTAAGGTGATTCAGGTGTCCGTTTTCAGCGTTCTTCGAAGCTACGAGCTCAGATTCTTCAGAGGAAGTCAATTCTAGACTTCATTTCCACTTTGCATGCAGGTTTTATAAAGATTCGAAGAATAGATTTGCAGATTTTTCAGAAGCAGACAAGCAAAACTTTCTATCTTCTGTCTTATTTCTTCTATTTCTCACCTTAGGTACTTTCTTCGCATGCCAGAGTAATTCAACACATTTTCAGAATCTGTTCATCTGGGTTCTCATATTTCAGCGTTTGCAACAAGACCCACTTCTTAGATTTTTTCGAGAAAATCGCCCCGTAGCCTTCATTCTGAAGCTCTGAGCCTTTTTCCGAGAATCTCTTTGCATGTGGGCTTAAATCACATTTTTTCGAGAATCCAGCTATCTGGGTTTGTTCAGAATTCAGTTGTGCACAAAACCCATGTTCCAGAATTTCTTCGAAAATTTCTTCTGTCAGAAGCTATTTTTAGCCTTGTTCAGAGTTTTTCAGAAAGTTCTTCAAGCATATTCGACTTTACAGTCAAAAGTCACCATTTTCAAAATGCAGTTCAATCTCATTGATTACAAGGTGAAATCAGTCCTTACACATAATTTCACCAAGACTTCAGATACGGACCTAAATCATGTTTATCCAGTGGTCAATCTGAGCAGTTTAGAAGGTGTTAGCAGCAATTCGATGAGGAATCTTGAGCGTTCCGGGTTGCTGGCAGCGGCATCCATTCCTGTTTCTATCTTCGATCTTGAGTTTGTACTTGCTTGCATTAAGCATTATGACTCGTCTTCACGACAGATCAGATCGGTTGATGGAAGAGCGGTTTGCAGTCTCAAGCCGAAGGACATAGAAAGATGTTTTGCTATTTCTCCTCGCTCAGATAACTTTACTGTTGATCTTGAAGCTTGTGAGAAGATATGGGATGCTGATCATCAACGTTCACAGAGAAAGGTTGCTCAGAAATGGTTGACAATTCAGAAAACTAACTTGCCTAAGAAGGTTGGTCGTGGTGAATTTAAAGGAGAAGTTGCTGTTTTGATCACCTTACTCAATCGAGTTACCGGCCAGTCAGATGCTAACACTTTCCGTTCATGGATGTTCTACCTGATTACCAGAATCCTTGATGGCACAGAGGGTTTTGACTGGGCTATGTTAATTAGTGATTGCTTACATCAGCAGATTTCTAACTTTCTCAAGCATCACGAGTTTCATATGATATCTTATTTGGTCTACTTGGTGGCATTTCAAGGTAGTTTCAGACTTCTTAAAACCAATGGTACTCTCGGTGTTCAGCATATTCATGAATATTATCCACAGCTAGAGTTTTCTCAGTCTGAGCAGGACTTCCGAGTGGTGAATGATCACTTTGCCATGAGAACCGTGAGGGATCTTGATGATGAGATGCACATTCGTATTTCAGCCGAGGCCAAATCAGCAATGGAGACTTGGGCAGATTGGTTCATACAGTTTCCTACTTTCACGTACCTCCGAGTTTATGGTTATGTTGGAGAGCCTCTGATGTTGCCGAGATATCCGTCAGACAAGATTGTCTTTATGGAGTTTCTCAGGCAAATGCAGCACGTTCACTTCTTTCTTCGTAGTCGTCATAAGGCTGCGGCAAATTTTCCATTCTCATTGGGAATTTTCACATGTGATGCAGCAACAGATGCCAGGCGTATGTCTACTGAGATAGAAAGGTTCAAATTCAAGCCTTATACTGAGAGACGTTCCTATGATCCTCTCGGTCATTATGCAAATCGGTTAGAGCGAGGGATTGCACATGCGCCAGCGCTTGAAGACTTCTGGGCAAATTGTGAAGATGAATTTGAAGTTCGTCGTCGTCACTATTGTAGACTTACTGTTGGACAGCTCTCTGATTACTTGTCGGAGGATGTTGATGGTTTGTCGGATGATGATGGAGAAGTTCTTCTCAATTCTTATGTGAAAGATCAAGTTGCTAGGCAGCCACTTCGCTCACCTGATTGGTATGCTAAGGAGAATACTTCTATTGAAGAGGTTTCTAGATCAGTTATCAAGATTAGCAAGTTATTCTTGGAGAGTAAACGAACACGGAAGTCAGTTCCTGTAGCAGAGCCGCCAAAGGATTTCTCGTCATTGCCTTCTACTTCTAGAGCAAAACCCAGAGTCAAGGCTATTATAATACCTCCGGAAGGGGTTAGACTCAGTGGAAACACAGGGAAAAGAGCTACTGGTAAGAGGAAGCAGAAGCAAATTGAGAGTGTTCTTGAGATTCCAGTAGAGACAGTTATTCAAGCTGAGCCTCACGTTTCACTTCCTAGTTCACCTCACGTTCCGCCTATTGACATAGAATCTGAGCCTGAGACACCAATTCAAGCAAGATCGGAGACAACTGAACCACCACAGGTAGATACATCAGGGACCGTCTCTCCGCGAATTGAAAATATTGTTCAGTCTTGTTGGCTCGAAAAGTCTTTGGGAAGACAAAGGCGTGAACCATCATACAACCTTGATTTGTCTGAGTTTGGTGAGCCTTATCAGAAGAGATCAAACAAGAAGATAAAGAAACAAGTGCACATTGAAAAGACCCCTGAATCAGAAATTGTTATTGAAGTTGCAGTTCCTCCAGAGGGTAAAAGCTTGGACGAAGTCGAAGTGGGTGACTTTACATTTACTAAGGCAAATCTTGGCAGGACTACACAAGAGACAGATGTAACTCTTCTTAAGATTGTTACCAATAATCTTGAAGAGCGTATCACGAAGGATGGAGAAGATAAGGCTTTACTCAAAGCTGAAAATAGTCAACTTCGTCAATACATTTCTGATCTTGTTCATGGGAATCCAAATAGAGCACTTGTTCTTCCTCAGCACACACTTGCAAAGAAACGAAAATTGGATCAGTTGGTCAGTCATGGCAGACTTTTGGATGATTGGATTGACAGTTTAGTTGCTGCTGGTAAAACTCTTCTTGCAGATTTGTATCAGTTGAGGAGTGAGGCACATAAACTCCGTCAGGGTATTCAGTTGCTGGATATTTCAGTTGCAGAGAGTTTGGCAAAGGATCGTGTTCTTGTATCTCAGTTATCAGTTGCATGTGATACTTTGGAGGAGGTTGAAGATCAGGATAAAGTTTTCACTTGGAGAGAGCAGCATCTTCTTAGAACAGAAATATGTGAGAAGATTTCTTCCAAATTGTTTTCACTGAAGGATGACGTGGTTGAAGTACTTGCGCTTGTCAGTGGCTTCGTTGTTCAGATTCCGTGTCATTATCTTCTCGAAGATGGAACATATGTGGAGTTGGAAAAAGTTCAAGCAGAATTCGAGAAGCTGATTTATGACAGCTTTGAAGGTGAACCTAGGGCGCCCAAATTAGAGAATGTTTCAGTAATTGCAGCCAGTTTGAGAAAGGCGACTGAAGAATGCAAAGATGGTGTGCACACGATTACTGAAAGTGGCAGAGAACTAAAGAAACAGACTGTTATTTTTAGCAGCATCAAAGTGCCAGATGACAGGGAGATCGATGAGTTCTTGGTCGAAGTGTTAGACCGAGTTGACATGGAGTGATCTGTCAGTTAGAACGTGTAGTTAATTTCTAGGGTTGAGTTCTGAGCAGCAGTTAACTTGACTTCCAGTCTTCAGTTCACTTGCTGACTTAACACATGCTTATCTCATCCTCGGAATTATCAACACAGGAGTTAGGGTTAGGGTTTTCAGTTAACTGAAGGTAGTGGCCAATTAACTTTGCTTTAAATAAGGACGTGCATGCTTGCACATGGTCCAATTAGGTTATTTGTACCAGTTAAACTGAGGGTAGTTGCCCAGTTAACTGTATAGTTTACTTCATTAGGGTTAGGGCGCATGACTTGCATGCATTGCAAGAACTGTAGTGAACTCAAGGTGATTTTAGGGTTACCTACACCTTGATGTATATAAATAAGAGCTTTTGCTCATTTGTAAATAACTTTTGCTTGAGAGAGAAATATATGCTGCGCCTACCTTGCCCTCAATATTGCTCTTTATGGTATTTGTTCATGTGTCTTCATTATTGCAATTGATTGTTATGCCACATAGGGTTTCGAAAGATTGTAATGCTGGATTCTTCCATAGTTTAGAGAAATCTGTCTTGTGAATCTTTTATTGTTATGATCGAACGTTATGCCACACAGGGTTTCGTAAGATTGTCATGATAAAACCGTTTTGTGAAGTGTTTACTATGCTGATTGAGTGTTATGCCACACAGGGTTTCATAAAGTTTTCATGGTGAATCTTCTCTTAGATTAGGAAAATCTGTTTTGTGAAACTTTTATCATTACGATTGAGTGTTATGCCACATAGGGTTTCATAGAGATTTTAATGATAAAAGCTGTTTGTGAGTCTTTACTATGCTGATTGAGTGTTATGCCACATAGGGTTTCATAAGATTATCATAGCAAATTCTCAAATCTGTTTTGTGCTTAATAAACTTGTTCAGATTGAGATGATAGTTGCGCCACCTTGCCTTCAAGTAGAGAGAATCTGAATGCGTTTATCGTCTGATAGTCATAACCTTGCTCCGTTTCCTCTTGCTCTGTTTTCCTGAGGAGATTGGATAGATATAAGTTGTAGTTTAGTTGATTTGCGAAACCAGAGAAAACTCAGCTGCAACGTGTAAGTTCTTTCAAGAAAGCCTTGTGCCTCTAGCAGCTGAAACAAAAAGACAGGACATAGTTTTAGCTTATTTTTCCTTTGCAAGTACTTTTGTAAAGCACAACGAGGGAGCTTCCCCTCCATAATTTGAAGAGCACTCATTGCGTAGTGTGCATAGGCTGTTCATAACAACTTCTACTCCAGAGGTGTTAGTTGTTCGTAACAAATGTAATCAAATTTCAATCAAACAAGGGCGATAAAACTAAGGAAATTCTAAGTGTCATAATTCTACTATGTATTCTAAGACAGATTTTAATTTTTCTAGTGCTTGAATGTCTGATTGCGAACATTAATGATTTCAATGTCTGCAATTCAATGAAGGAACAATGCTAAATATCTTTGGAGACCCGCCTCTAAGAGACGCGTCTCATGAGAGGACGTGTCTCCAAAAGTGGAGACACGTCCGCTCATGGGACGTGTCCCTTTGGGTGCGCGGGTCTCAAAGACAACCGAGTAATACTCGGTTTAACAACCTTAATCCAAATGCCCTCATACAAGGCGGATAGATATGAGTTCCGATTTTATTAATGCAGAATTTACTCAACATTTTAATATTTCGAATTTATGCAAGCTTATAAATTCGTTTTACTTATTTTCCAGAAATATGTTTAAGGATTAATTCGATCACACATAAATGATGATGATGCTATTTAGCAATCATCATTTATATCTGACCGAAGCTATATCCCATTAACACTCCCTCTTAGCTAGGGAAGATATTTCAAATCAAATAAGTGGAGATATCACCTTCACACGTGATATCGAAGATATGATATGTTTTCTCAATAATGTCAAGTCACATGACATTCTTCATAACACATCTTCAATATGGTATGTGCACTGACATCAAGTCACATGATGTCTACCATATTCATGGCATATCCACGGATATATAATTAAACACCATGATTATCTCTTAAGGATCACAATGATCTTCAAATGATATCAAGTCCCATGATATTCATCAAAAGTGTCCAAGAGATACTATCATGACATGTCCACAGATATCAAGTCACATGATATCTATCATGATAGTTCAACTCAATCATTGTAGAGTCGTCACTTTACAATGTCAAATACAAGTGTTCATTATTAGAAAAATCGTCACCTTTCAATAATGTAGACAGGGGGAGTAGGCCCATAAGGTCATGGAGTCATACACATGACAAAAGAGTTTACACATTAAACATCTTTATATATTAGTACAATTTATAAACAATTTGAATTTCAGACATAAATATCAAATTACATTTCAACCATACCAAGTTTCTTCCTGAAGTGTTCTACCTTGATTCGGGAGAGAGGCTTGGTGAGAATGTCTGCAGTTTGATCATTTGTACTAACATACTCCAACTGGATCACTTTCCTTTCTACCATATCTCTTACATAATGATAGGGGATCTCAATGTGCTTAGATCTATCATCGAAGACAGGATTTACAGAGAGTTTGATGCAACTCTGATTATCACAATGAATAATTGTAGGATTCAAGGGCTCACCAAAGAGTCCCACGAGCAATTTACGAAGCCAAACTGCTTCTCTTGCTCCCATAGAGGCTGCAATGTATTCAGCTTTTGTTGAGCTCTGTGCAATTGAAAACTGTTTTCTGCAAATCCAAGAGATCATAGCCGATCCTAAACTGAAGCAACACCCTGATGTGATTTTTCGATCGGTTACACTTCCAGCCCAATCTGAATCAGAGTACCCATGTAGATCTAGGTGGTTAAAGAAGACCATATCCAATAGTGCCTTGAAGATATCTCAATATATGTTTCACATCCATAAGGTGAATTTCCTTTGGCTCACACATGAACTGACTTAGAGCATTCACTGCATAGCAAATATCAGGCCTAGTATTAACCAAGTACATCAATGATCCAATCATTTGTCTATATAGAGTGGTATCTGCACACTTAGATTCTGCTGCTGCTTCTTTTAGTTTGTGAAGGTTGGTTTCCATGGGTGTAGACATGGGTCTACAATCCAACATTCCAAACCTCTTCAGAATATCAATAGTATACTTCCCTTGGTTTAGTATGATGCCATCTAATTTATGCCATACTTCTAAGCCTAGGAAGTAGTGTAAGATGCCTAAGTCTTTCATGTCAAATTCTGAAGTTAGATCCTTCTTTCCTTGAGCAATGAGATGATCTTCTCCTATTATCAGTAGGTTATCAACATATAAGATAATTATTAACATATCACCTTTGATTACCTTGAAGTAAAGATTTGGATCTGCATCATTCTTGGAGAATCCCAGTCCCAAGAGGTAGCTGTCAATTCTTTCATACCAAGCCCTGGGTGCCTGTTTAAGTCCATAGAGTGCTTTCTTTAATCTGCATACATGTGAGTCAGGTTTATGTATCACAAAACCTTCAGGTTGTTCTAGATAGACTTCCTCTTCAATGGTTCCATTTAGAAAGGCAGTTTTCACATCCATTTGATGGATCTTTCATCCTTTAGCTGCTGCAATGGCTATCACTGCTCTCACAGATGTGTAACGGGCAACAGGTGCAAATGTTTCTTCATAGTCAATGCCTTCCTTCTGTGAAAAACCTCTTGCTACAAAACGTGCCTTATGTTTTTCTATACTACCATCAGCAGCATGTTTGATTTTGAAGAGCCATTTGGACAAGACAACAGATTTCTCTTTTGGTCTGGGCACAATATCCCATACATCATTCTTTAGGATGGACTGATACTCTTCCGTCATAGCGTCCTTCCATACTTGATGTCAAAAGGTTTCTGAAACACTAGAGGGTTCTGAATTTATGATGTCATTCATTAGAGCAACATAGCTTGAGAACCGTTTGGGTTTACTCTCCCTAAATGTTCCTTTGGGTGTTTCATGATTCTCAGCTTCTTTGATCATCTTTCTAGCCCAAAGTGGCCTCTTCTTGCTGTTGTCATTTGCATTCTCATCTGAAGTAGATTGAAGTTCATTTGGCATTTCCTCAGGATACTCCCTCTGAATCTCAGGAGTAGGTTCCACTTCTAATAGCCTAGGGGAATAATTTTCTATCTCACTAGAACTTCTTGCCCTTTTGAATGCAATGTTTTCTTCAAAGATAACATCTCTGCTCAATTCAATTTGATTATGCCCGGGTATGAATATCCTGAAGGCCTTGGAGGTTTCACTATATCCCATAAATATCCCTTTCTTTCTGGAAGGTTCAAGTTTGAATCTCTTCTCCTTGGGCACATGAATATAGACGGGGCAACCAAAAATCCTAAAGTGACTAATGTCAGGTTTTATGCCAGTGAAGGCTTCTTCAGGAGTTTTGTTATCAAGATGAGAATGAGGACATCTATTTTTGATGTAGACAGCAGTCCTAGAGGCTTCTGCCCAGAAAGAGGTTTCAATGTTTTGGTCAAGCAACATTGCTTTGGCAGCTTCTACAATGGTTCTATTTTTTCTTTCAGCAACCCCATTTTGTTGAGGGTTGTAGGCCACTGTGAACTCCCTCTTAATTCTAGCACTCATGCAGAATTCCTTAAAAATTTCAAAGGTGTATTCTTTCCCATTGTCTGTCCTTAAGGTTTTTATTTTCTTCCCGGAGAAGTTTTCCGTAAGTGCTTTGAACCTTTTGAGGATTTCTATTGACTCTTTACACTTAAGGAAATAGATCCAGGTTTTCCTAGAGAAGTCATCTATAAATATGACATAGTATAGAAATCCTGCTTTAGAAGGTACAGACATGGGTCCACATAAGTCAGGAGTGAACCAGATCTAACACATTTAGGGTTTTGCTCAAACTAATGGGAAAGGATCCCTTTGTATTCTTTCCTAAGGCACAACCTTTACAAGTTCCTTCATGAGATGGTTTTAACTTAGGTAAGCTTTGTTACAAGTTTTTCCATAGAAGGTAGGGCACGAGAAATGAAGGTGTCCTAATCTTCTATGCCAAATCTCATTTGACTCAAAGGTGTCAAGGGTAAGGGCTTGTTTAACTTCAGTGCAAAGTTTGTAAAGGTACCCTTGTCTTACACCTATGGTTTGGGCTTTCTTGATAGTTGAGTTTTTAGGCCATGCTAGAACTTTTCCATCCATAAATGTAACCCTATATCCATTGTCTTCAAGGGCAGAGATGGATATTAGATTCCTCTTTATTCTAGGTACAAATAAGACTCCAATGAGTTGAAGGGAGAGACCAGATTTCAATGTGATGGAACAAGTTCCAACCCCTTTTACTTGATGTGTAGAGTCATCCCCAATTGTTACATCTTCATCAGACCTTTCAGTCATAGTGTCTAAGTGTTCTCTAAACCCTGTGATGTGCCTCGAAGAACCACTATCAATCACCCAGTTGTTGATATTGTTAGATACTTGACTAGATAAGGCTGAATAGAACACAAAGTTCTCAGATTCATGATCTGAATTTGTCTTTCCTACTTTGGCAAAAGATGCTTGTTGCTTTGATCTGTCAGGGCACTTCATTGCATAGTGGCCATATTGATCACATCTAAAGCATTGCACTTGAGAGATGTCTTTCTTTTTAGAAGATCCCTTTCCATTGGAATTTCTCTTTCTTTTAAAAGATCCTTTCTTGTAGGAGTTTTTCTTATTCCTTTTATTAGACGATGTGTTGAGTACATGAATGTCTTCATCTATGTTTTTCTGTTTGTTTTCTTTTGTGGAGAGTCTTGTTTCTTCTTGAAGGCAGTCAGTTCTTAGCCTATCAAACTTAGGGAGTTTAGATCTTGCACTTATTCCTTGAACAAATGACTCCCATGAGTTTGGTAGGCCTCCTAGTGCAATTAGAGTTAACTCTTTGCTATCAATCTAATATCCAATTGTGGATAATTGATCCCTTAGTTCAATAATCCTCATGAAGTATGCATTAATGGACTCTCCTTTGTTTATTTGAGCATTGTTGATTTGCCTCTTTAATGCAAGAGTCCTACTGGTGTTGTTGATCTCATAGGTACTCTCAAGAGATTTGAACATATGATATGCAGTTTCATGTTTTGCTAGGATGGGCACTATATGATCCCTAACTGCATCTACCAAGATTTTCATGGCTTTTTCATTGTTTTCAATCCATTGAGTTTTCTCAGGATCATCCTCTGGCTCCTTTTTATTTTCTCTCACAAGTGAGTCTAATTTATTCTCTTTAAGGATCATCATGATTCTAAATTTCCATGATGTGAAGTTGTCTGCTCCTGCAAGACGATCTTCAAATCTGATCACACCTGACATTATGAAGAATGTGAAGAGAATTCGATTTTTAAAAAATACGAATTTTCTAGAGCAATCTGATATCTAGATTTGATTTGGATTCACACAACTTGGCTCTGATACCATGAAAATGTAATCAAATCTCAATCAGACAAGGAGCCTAAAAGTAAGGAAATTCTAAGTGTCAGAATTCTACTATGTATTCTAAGACAGATTTTAATTTTTCTAGTGCTGAATGTGCTGATTGCAGAACATTAATGATTTCGATGTCTGCAATTCAATGAAGGAACAATGCTAAATATCTTTGGAGACCCACCTCTAAGAGACGCGTCTCATGAGAGGACGTGTCTCCACAAGTGGAGACACGTCCGCTCATGGGACGTGTCCCTTTGGGCGCGCGGGTCTCAAAGACAACCGAGTAATACTCGGTTTAACAACCTTAATCCAAATGCCCTCATACAAGGCGGATAGATATGAGTTCCGATTTTATTAATGCAGAATTTACTCAACATTTTAATATTTCGAATTTATGCAAGCTTATAAATTCGTTTTACTTATTTTCCAGAAATATGTTTAAGGATTAATTCGATCACACATAAATGATGATGATGCTATTTAGCAATCATCATTTATATCTGACCGAAGCTATATCCCATTAACAAAGAGACATATCTAACTCCCCAATATATACTGAAATATCATGTTTTCTAAGAGTTTATAAGCTTGGGTTTATTTGCAGATAGCTTAATATTAATCAGCATTAGTCAAGTAAATTGAGTTGATGATTACAATATTTTCACTTCCTTGCAAAACGCATATAGTTTTACTGCTTAAGAATCAATGAAGAACTTGAGTGAGACTAACATCAATGAGTTTCCATTTAATGGGAAGTTTTAAAAGTTTAAAATTTAGTTCACTCCAAGTAACACTGAGTGTTTTAGGGTCTAGAATCTAAAGACAATTGTATTGATCCATTAAAAAGACTTGGGTGCTTGTAAATTGTAGCAGGGAAAAGAAATTTCTGTAAAGCCTTCAGAAATCTAAAATAAAGAAAAGGTATGGTTTAATTCCACATGTTAATGCACATATGGCAGCCCACAGTTGAATTAAAGAGTAAAGAAACTGCCACATATATGCATCACGTGATTTGGCAATAAAGAACGTGCAGATCAAGGATAACTTAAACTCACTACAACCATATAAAATGGGTATAACTGTCTTCCATCCCTTGTTTTCATGTTCTCCAAAGAGGCAATATCACAGACTAATCAGTCTCTATAGTATTATGGTTTTACCTTGATTATAAATAACAAAAAAAGAAAACAAACCATCTACAGCCCACTAAGAGCGCATTCTAAGAGGGAATGAAAATTGCATTTCTAATTTAATGATGTTACCTACCTTTCATTGTTCTTCTGTGCAGGCATTAGAGGTGTCACTACATAGTATCCATTTTCTGTTATTCCAGAAACACTCCTTGAACGAGGACCAACATAAATTGATTTAGCCTCATCATAAACACCTTCACAGACCACCTTCCTGAACTCTAAAGAGTTTATATTGGCCTCTGCTTGAGGATTTGAAGTATTCGAAAGAAAATTAGTCAGAGGGACAGGATCTTGCTCCAACCTCTTTTGTCTATGCTCCAGGAGCTCTATCTGTAGTGAAATGAGAATGACAACAAATGCATGTGTGAGAATCAATCAAGAAGCAACATTTCGAATATCACGACAAAGATCCTAATTCAAGTTGCAAGGTTTTAAAGGCCCTGAACATTCATAAGCAAGAAATCCTTTCCCTTCATATTTGGATATTGATTGTGGATGTGGATGCTGGTGACCAAATGATTAGCATTTGCCATATGGAACCAACCCAAGAAACTACTCTAAAGAAAACCAGTGAACTAAATTCCTTTTGAAAATCAATGATACTAATCCCTGCTGCTTTTGTCTGAGACCACAACACATGTTCAAATTCCCCACCAAAGTAAACAAACTCATAACTCTGGTGGGCATGAGGTGGTTTCCACAAAACAATTTTGGGGTAAAATTCAAGTGTGACACATGATCAAAAATCTTAAGAACGGATCCAAGCTCACCCACACTGTGTTAACCCCAGATTTACCTAGCAGAAAGAACGAATATATTTATAATTAAATCAAAACTAAATTGCTGCTTTTTGTACCTTCTTCTCACGTCTGAAGAGTTGCCAGGTTCCCAATCCAAAAGTTGCAGCCCCTGGAATAAAAAGCAATAAATCTAACCACCTCCATTTTTCCTTCTCTGAACTCAAACCAACAATCAAAAAGAGCAATCAGACCATGAACATAAACCCCCTCTCTCCAAATGCACATTATATTATTAAACCTTATGGTTTTTTAGATAGAAAAGCAGACTGCACTGAATGTAAGCACAGATCACAGATAATTTATACAAAGATAATGTAAAATTTGGGTAGTAAACTACACGGTTGAATCCTGTTAGCAATATCATAATTTGACACGCTGTGGAAAATACCTCTTACTTATCAAAATAATAATTCATAACAGCACTCATATCATGAAAAATAATCCTCGTCCTCCAAATAGACACTGGAATGTCATGTATTAAATTTTTAAAGATTAAAAATCTGTCCTACATTAAGTCTAGGCATAGAAAGAAATTATATTAATCTCCACTGATGACCAAAAGTAGGTCAATGGAATTAAAGGGTACAGCATTTACCAACAGAGAGCTCTAGGATGAAAGAGCCCTAAAAGCAAAATAATAAGGACTTATATAACAATTTTGTGGTAATTGGGTATTGAATCCCAATCAACAATCAATAGCAGCACTAGGAATATGAAATATAATCCCTCCTTCCAAGTGCACAATGAATTATGCCCTTTTTTTAAATTAGAAGCTAGTCCTGCCCTATGCCTAGGTTGGCAGGGGGTTCATATAAAGGTATAGTAATCATTGAGTACTTAACTCAAACTGACAATCATAACAGCATTCAGAATATGAAACATAACCCCTTCTCTCCTAATGCATATTAAATTATCCCTTAAAAAAAATTACTGCTAACTGGCACTTAGTCTGTTGGTCATGGTTCGTTCCCAATGTCAAATCTGGGAGAATTTTGGCTTTGTCTTTTATTTGGGTACCATTCATATTAGAACCAATACCTTATGTTTAAATCATGCTTGGCCTTTGTGTTTCTATTCACATTTGGCTTCTAGGGTTTTGCATAAACATTCATCTTTGTTCCACTAGTTTTTTGTCGCAAGGTATGATGAGACTCAATTTGATAATGCCAAAATTTGCTAGAGTTCCCGTTGTATAGGCAGCTGCCATTGCACCAAAAGATCACCATGTCAATGCCCGATACAACCACCAGATTTATACAAGATCCAAGATCCACAGGAGGCGATTAAGCCATATCACGAACCCAAGCCCCGCGCTGCACAGCACAAGGAGACCAAGGGTGAAACTCTTGCAACAATCCCTCCCCCCCAACACAAGCAAGGGGTTCAAACCTGTGACCTCGGCTCTGATACCAATTGTTGCACAAGCGGCTGCCATAGCACCAAAAGATCGACCTATCAATGCCCAATACAACCGCCAAATTTATACAAGATCCAAGATCCACAAGAAGCGGTTAAGCCATGTCACCAACCCAAGCATTGCGCTGCACAGCACAAGGAGACCAAGGGCGAAACTCTTGCAACAGTCCCATCCTATTTGTGCATCATGACCTCATTTTACCCATCATAGATAACCAATCTAAGAGAACTCCAAATGGGATCTAAAAGAACTCCAAATGGGTCCCCCTTGTTCAAATTTGCATGTGTGTTATTCTTCATTCCACACATCCCTATTATGTGTTGCAAGTTGCAAAATCCTAAGAAAATTCTAGGTCTAGGATGTTTTTGGTCATTTTTTTGATATTTTTGAGCCGTTGCAGACTTTCAATGGGCTACCGAACATTTCCTGCTAGTCTAATATCTTGTTCCAATGTTCGATTCCTCTCAAAAGTTCCATAGGTCTTTCTGTTTCTCTCCCTTTTCCATTTTTTGTGGGATTTCAATAGGGATCCAGATATTTGTCTCTCCTTCCAACCCCATATGCACTTCTACAAAGTTTCTCCGCACTCTTCCATCTCCTCTCATTTGTAGACTTTCAAGGTCTATCTAGATGTCTTCCTTATCCCTTCATCATCCCAACCCCCAATCCTTCCCCACTCCCATTTCCTACTTTTCCTTCCATTCCTCTTTTGCAAAATCCTATTGCACCTCTAGACCTCCAAATTTCCTCCATTCTTACCTCCTTTCAATTGTCCACTCCCACATCCAATTCCTACAAAAGCTCCATTGCCTTTCAATTCTTCCTATGTAGAGTTCAACTTGACCTTCAAACATCCAATCTTCAACTCGAACATCCCATCTTGATTTCTAGTCCTTCATTTTTCTCTACATATCTCCCATGCATTTCATCCATTCCTGTAATGTCCCCATTTTAGCCATACGCTCTTTGGTGACTGATAGCCTATTTCCAGAAGCCCGTAGGCTCGTCAGAGGTAAAATTAGGGTTTCCTATTTTATAGGAGGGTTTTGAAGCATTTTTTAAGGTTTGCATGTAAGAGTTTTTGATGCATGTCTGGTGGAGTTTTTTGAATTTTTGGTGAGCTTTGAAATGGTGTGACATGCATCTCCATCGGATAACCTTTCCGGAACTTGTTATTTTTAGCCTGTACGTTGGAGTTTCGAGATTCGGACTATGGATTCTTTATGAGTTTTCAGAGAGCTTCGCAATGATTTGACATGCAAAGGCTTTGGGCAACTTTTCAGAATTTACTATTTTTAGTAAGTTCTATTTTTAGCAGTGTTCCAATTGGCAGTAGCACTGTGAGCTTTTTTCTTTAGGCAGGGCAATTGAGTATTTCTGAATTTGGCCTTCTGAGGTGCATTCTTTAAGAAATGATTTATTTAAATCATTTAATTATTATAATGTGTTTTTGACCCCTTGGCCTAGCACAATAACTTCATGTTATTTTTAAAAAAGGGGGATGACCTTGAGGGTGGACGCCTCATCAGAAGGTTAATTTAATATTTCTAAAGTTGAAAAAAGATCTTGAGGTTGGACGCCACTTTTGGAGGCAGATTATTAATTTATCAAAGATTATTATTCCTTGTGGGTTTGGACGCCAAAAGAAAGGAGATGATTTTAAAATTAAATTATTTTCAAAAAGGAAAGGAGGCATCCTTGGAGGAAGCTAGAGAGTCATCTCTTAATCTATAAAAGCAGGCCTGGGCTCTTTCATTTAGGATCCATTGTTTAACTTATCGAAATGCTACTAGATTGATTTCAGAACCCAACTAAGGGGGAGCTTAGCATTTTATACCATTCTTCAGGCCTGAAACTATGGTTCCCTAGATGGTCAATTGGGAGTGTGCTTCATTCAGAAGTGCATATTGAGCATCATAGTTATAAGTTGAAGTTTGTGATGATTTTTTGTCCATTTATAGGTTGCTGGTGCAAGCATGGCTGAAAGTGTTTTTTATTCATAGTGGCTTGTGTGAATTTTTATGCATTGTGGGTATTGGTTCATTTTATTTCTATGCTTAAGGTGTCCCCTTTGTGCAATTTTCAGAATTTATTTTTAAGTCTTTATTTTTCTAGGGACGTCGCCATCCCTTCTAGGGTCGTACCATGCATTAAGCTTGGCATTGGGATTCGTGTTTCCAGTTGGACGTTGTTTTGCATTGTCTATCTCAGGTTATTTGGTCGCCTTTCTTTAGTAAGCATTGAATTCGATTTTTGGGGTGTTTTGGTGAAGTCTTGTGGAAGAAATTGTTGATGTTTATTGAGCAGCGTCGGTCTTATTCTTCCAGCCGATCTCTTTGTTGAAGAACAATAAATTAAATGTAGCCCAAGCTATTTAATTTATAGCGTCGGTATTATTCTTCCAACCGATCTCTTTGTTGAAGTTTGAGGTGAAATCCCTTGATTAATGAGTTCTTCTCTGTGAGAGAAGTTCGAGGTGAAATCCGTTGATTAATTAGTTCTTCTCTATAAGAAAAGTTTGAGGTGAAATCCCTTGATTCCACCCTCTGGGAGAGCCATGGTGGATGCCATGTGTGTGACTCCATGACAGCATCACGTAAGAGAGTCCGTGATGATTTTCTTGTACTTGTGTTTTCACCCTCTGGGAGAACCATGGTGAAAGTCATGTTGAGGTGACTACATCACGCAAAGTGATGAACACTTGTACATACCATACACGGTTGTAGCCATTATGGTTGATATCATGTTGAGGTGATATATGATATCACGATGAGGTGATATTCTTCTTTTCCACTTATGGTTGTAGCCGTAGTGGCAGACATCATGATAAGGTGATATGTCTTGTGCAGCTGGAAGTATACTCCCTAGCTGAGAGGGAGTGTTGATGTTTATTGAGCAACATCGGTCTTATTCTTCTAGCAAATCTCTTTGTTGAAGAACAATAAATTAAATGTAGCCCAAGCTATTTAATTTATAGCGATTTCAAAAGACACAACTCTTATGTTAAAAGTGTTTAATTATCAAAGAGGTTCGATTAAGAAGAGGCACGATTTTTTAGAAGGGAGCCGACCTCTTACAAGAGGCGTGATTATTTGCTCAAGGCCGACATGCTTTCATTGAAGGGTTGCATCCCTTCCCTTCATCTTGTATATAACCACCTTCATTGTATCTCACTTGATGATCGATTTTCATTCATTGTTCCATCCATCTCAAGTGCGAATTTATTCAAGGCAGATTGAAGACATATAAGTTCAAGTTGGGCATTATTAGTGGCTGAGTTGTATCAGCATATTGCTCCTTTGTTACTCTATGTTGCATCACTCCTTGGTTCATGTTATAGGCCGTTCTTATCGGCCCTTTGTAAAGGAGACAATTGTGTTGACATTTCAATATATAAGTGATATATTGTTGTTGGGTTTTTCTCCCTCAAGTGGAGGGTTTTCCCAGGGTATCTG
>VDFB02126337.1:0-23556 GCA_007258455.2 Sequoia sempervirens
GGCCAATATTAAACATGGCCACTTATGATTCTATTATTCCTGTGCTATGCAATATTTTTTTCTTCTCGTGATCCTGTGCTTCTTGGTGTGAATGCTACTACAAGTGATATAAAGATTTTTGTGGCTTTTGTCTTCAATTTCACAGAAACAGTATGTTGCTTGCACAATTGTTGCAGTCAACCTCAAATTAGTTATTAGGTCAGCCTCCATTGGCCGTACTCCTTTTTGCTTGAGGCAGCTGGTTTTTAAATAGCACAGATCTGCAATTAATTCCAGTCTCCCTGCAAATTCAGTTTTAAAAGTCTGTTTAACTTTAAAAATAAAACCATACATCCAAGTACCTTTCTACTCCATCAATTCAGGAAAACCTACACATTTTTTTTGGACTGTATGTTGTGTCTGTCAAAACTTGCTGTCCTCTGCATTCATATAAAAGCAGGTGAATTAATATGCTTCAGCACAATAAGGAACCAAGTTGAAGAAACACTTTTCTGAAGAAAGACTTGGAATGACACATCAAAATCCAGTGGATGGTTTCATACGCTTCTGCAATGAGGGGATAGAGATGTTCTGCCTGCACATGGGGCTCAAACATTAGTTCAAATGCTGAAAAAATCTGTAGGCCACACACATACAAAATTTGCAGTAAACCACAGCCCTCCCTCACACAGCAAGGCCATTCCACCTGTGCTCAGCCATAAGCCAGCCAAGTCTTTTTCATTAAAAAATTTTAAAAGGTGTCATACATCCACCATACCCTGCTACACCATACCATCTATGCAGACTGCCATACAGCATAGCTTGCCCAGCCACAACATTGAGAGAATTGGTTTTTTGGAAATTCTATACACGCTTTTGGAAGGTTGCCTGCAGGAGGGCCTACCATCGGATGCTGCAAGGTGTTTTTAACTGCCTCAAATATGCATTTTACACAGGTAGATTATTTTCTTTTATTTTTAAATTATTTTGCTCTTTTCAAAGTGATTTCAAAAGGGTTGTGAAAAATGCAATTCAATAGAGTGCATAAAATAATCAATATGGTTATTTTGTATAGAGGCTGCATTTTTGAGAAGTTTTAACATTAAATTCAAAATCTCATCTCTTTTTTAAGTCAAGCCATATATTTGACAGGGGAGTTGTTGCTTCTAGGTGTATAGTATTGGAGTGTTAATTGTTTTTATCAGTGTTACCCGGGGACACGTCCCCGGGTCTAAATCCCCCCGTCCCTGTCCCGGGGACAGGGGACGGCAGCAGTGTACAATGTGTTTTTTATTTTGATTTTCATATCATAATTGAAAAAAAAAACTATATTGCAGAAATGTAGCCTTTGGGCATTTTGTTATATGGTTATAACTTGTATGTTATTGTTTAATATCATATGCATATTGACAATGAATTCAAAATTCTGAATGCATATTGAGTATTAACAATGAATTGTTAACACAAAAGTTATATGCTAAGTTTCTATAATCTATATATGCATGCTTTATGCATGTTTTCATATGAATATTAAAAATTTCCCTATATATTTTAAATTTTCCTATATTTATATAGCTGTCCCCTAGCTGTCCCCTAGTCATCCCCAAAATTGGCTTGAAAAATCGGGGACTTGGTGACTCGTCCCACCATCCCCTGCCATCCCCATCCCGAAAACTAGGGGTAACACTGGACTTTTTATGTGTGCATTTTGTGTATTTGTGTGAAGAAAGATAATGTGTTACTTCTAACATTGCTTTTGTGTAAACAGAGAAATAAGGGTGCCTGGAGTGATAAGGGTGTAATCAAAATTATAAAGTGTTGTTAATCTTTGTTTATTTATTCAAGGTCTGAAGCAAGACTCCACAAACATTTTGTTCTTGCCTAAGTATTTTTGGGCTACCCTGAAATATACCCCTTAATTTTTTCCTTCGAATTCTCAATGTTTCCACAGCACAAACCAGCACTACGCCAAATGTTAGCGTTAGATCCCAAAAGATATCCAACTTGAAAGTAACCTTCACCAAGAAAGTTCACCAAGATCCTATTGAAGGCAAGGTGATAGCTTATGGTGATGGGATCATTAGCAATAATCTGAACTTGAAATACAAAGCTGGAAGTAAATGATAAAAAGTCAACGCCAAGAATGTGCACACAAGATCCTTTTGAAGGCGAGGTCCTAACATATGGCGGAGTACTTATTAAAAAACTGAAAGAACTTAAGCGGTGAACCAGCCATGAAGATTTCTGCTCAACCACTTAAACAGTGGGGGGAATACTACAAACAATTCAACTAATTCATCCGCTACGGCGGGCATCCACATAGCAGTGGGAATTCTCCACTTGGCAGTGGGTATAAGGAAAGATTAAACATTCATTCTCCACACTGGCGGTAAACCATCCAGGGGTTACAAATATGAGAGATTAATTTATAAAATTTGCAGCAAACTAGAGGACTGGAATAGTACTACTGTTTACAGTCTTACAATGCAAAACATCTGCAAGTAATGAGTGCACAAATACAATGATTTTACAATGAAATCTGCTCCAAACTTCTGCAATGTTTTTCCACTATATCTCTGATTACAAACATGAGAAAGAACTTGAATGAAATATTGCAAAAAGCTGGAATAACCAGGTCTGTTATAGATAACCAGCAAAAAAAATGTTCAGACCAGCAAGTAACTTCACAAGTTGTTCAAATCTTCAACCCAAACAAACTCCTAATTCCTCCAAAATGAATGCACATATGACTAGGAGCCAAGACACCCAAGAATTAGTGCAAAACTGAGGCAAAGCTAAGTCTGATATGAAACACCAGCAATTCTAATTGCAAACCAGCAAACTGTAATCTCAGAAACAACAATAAAACTCACTTCAAAATGCATCTATCTCTTTCAAAACTTCAAAAACACACTCCAAACTGTACTTACGGCACTCCATAGTCAAGGCAACCAGCTACAAGCCTGATTTTAATCAAAACACAGCCACTATTGGAGAGCACAAATCCCAAAGCAAGTTGTTGGAGGAAGTACGGCCCTAGAGAAAGTACGGCCTCTCTAGAAAATCAAACACTTCACAATAAAATCTGATATTTTGCAAAAAGGGTCGCCCTTGGCATAGAATTGATAAGCATCAATACCCACAATGAGATTTAAATCACACAAAGACTTGCAAGTGAAAATCTACTTCAGCCATTTAATAACCAACAAGTGCAAAACTGAAAACTATCACCAATTTCACCACGATGAAGCTCTGTATGTACTTCTGAATGAAGCACACTCACAATTGACCATCTAGGGCGCCATAGTTTCAGGCCCGAAGAATGGTGTGAATACTAAGCTCCCCCTTAGCCAGGTTCTGAAATCAATTCAGCAGCATTTTGTTATATTTTTCCAAAGATGAAGAACTCTTCTCAAAGCCTCAATAAATAAGCTTCAATTGGCAACTGAATCACTTCAAATTCCAAGAAGTTGAATCACTTCAACTTCCAAGAGGGACGCCACCTTTAAGCATTTTACTTTGTGAAATAATAAAACTTTATTCAACCTCCTTTAGGCGTCCAACTTAATAATGCAATAATAAAGCATTTAATAAATCATTAAATGCACAATTGACCCCATAATGTCCCCTTTTTAAAAACAACATGAAGTTATCACTCCTAGGCGTGGGGTACAACTGAGTAACATAAAATTGACTAAGTATAAACTTAGTCTATTGAGATAACCAAAGCCAAACTAAAACTGAAGGATAGCAAGATGACTTGAGCTGAATTGTTGATGATGCTACTGCCAAATTTAGACTTACTATAAATAGCCAATGCCAAAAATACTAAGTTCGCTTCAAAACCATCAGAAAGCCAAATAGAACAACCAAACTGCAAGGGATTGAACTGTTGCTAAACAGATACTGCCAAAAGATAGACTTGCTAAAAATAGCGAACTGTTATAGATAGTAAGTCTGTACAACAACCTCCGAACGCTAACTGAGCAGTATTTGAAAGAGGAAACCCTAATTTTCAGCCTCAGCTTAGCCTACGGATTTCCGGAAATAGGCTAAATCCAAATGAAGAGCATAGGGCCAAAATGGGGACATTACATACCCCACTCAGACACTTGTATTTTGATTTTGTATGTAGTCTTTCCCATCACTGACTGCTTACTTTATGACAACATTCTATTCTAATAGCATGTTATCTCTACCTTTCAAAGTAAGCAACAAAAAGGAGGGTGAAATCATCTCAAAATGTTGGCTGCAATATATGCCTTCTTTCATGCAAATATGAAACCAATATATGTCATTGCAAAAGAAAATAAATAGGTTACATGAACAATTAAATGTGGTGGCAAGCCAATCAACAATCCAAAAAATGGTAATGCTAATGTACCTTCTTCTAGCACACATCAGATGCCTCGCACTACAGGACACAAAATAGGTGCAAAGAAGAACAATGTGACATCTCAAACCAAGAGAAGTGTTGTGTCTAAACTTGTGTCACAAAAGTACAAGAAACTTGTATCTCAAACTAAGAGAATTGTTGTGTAAAATGTAATGTCCCCTTTCTAGCTTGTGGTTTGGAGATTTGGGTTAGCCTATGACTGCGGTTCCCGTAGGCTAGCGAGATGTTTAGGGGACCCATTGGGGAGATTCGAGCTCTTCAGTTGGCGTGATGTTTCATTCCGGCTTATTTAGCTCAGTGATCTAGCATTCGGTTGGTCGTTCGAAGGCATTTCAAGGGTTCATCATTAATACTTGCTATTTATAGTAAGTAATATCAGGCTCGGATACAGCACACCTGCAGTTGGTAATGGTGACAGGACACTCTCGGGAGATTATTGTTAGACTTTGCCAGGAGTTATTGAATTACTAAGTCACGTTACTTAAATGATATTCTTTTATTAAAGTGACTTATTAATTTAATGTTATAAAGTTACTTTGATAAAGTACTTTATAACTTGGCCATTAATAAAGTAATAAAGTGACTTTATTGAAAGAATACATTTTAATTCACTTTATTAATATTTAAGTGAAGGGGGCAATTTTCAAGACAAGTTAAAATATTAAATTATTGTGCAAAGACAAAGTTGGCGTGGGATTTTGAGAGAGTGCAATATCAATTTTTATTATTAAATGAGCAAAACCCTAACTTAGGCGTTAGATTTGGAGAAGGCTTAAAGAGAGAAAAGAACATCATTTTCTTTATCCAAATTATTATTCACAATTATGAGAGTTGAGTAACAGGTTTGCAAGTATGAAGTTTCAAGCTAATCATAGAATGAAAACCCTTGATTAGGACAGGATCTATAGGCGTGAAAGACCGTCCAAGGATTTTAGATTGAATGTTCTCAATTAGAGGGCATTATCAGAGCATCTCACAGTTTTTAGAAGAAGTTTTAATCAGCATTTTCAGTATTTCTTTCAGCAGTTAATAAATTGCGATCATAGCTTCAGATCTGGCACGTGGCAAGTAATTTTCTTTGCACTCATACTGGCATCAGAGAAACCCTCAGAAGCAGGCCGTACTTGATCAGATTTACCTCCAATTGCAGGCCGTACAGTTTCAAGTTGCTGAGAGGGGTTTAAACAGCAAAAAACACCATTCATTAGTGTCACATGTGAGCATTAAAGGAAGGCCGTACAGCCAAGGAGGGACGTGGGGTTTTGGAAAGCAAATCGATTTGATTTGAAGGCTGCAAATTCCTAGTATGGAGGCATCCAACACCAATCAGCAGATCTGCATTTCAAGGTGAATATTGAGCAGGTTGAAGCATGGCGCCCAAGGGTTTGACCAATCAGATTGCTGGTCAAAGAAAATTAGACCTGTAAATTTCACTTCCACCAAATGGGTATGTTTTGATTATGTTTCGAATAAATAAAGATTACTGGGTTTCCATTCTTTTATGCAATTTCCTTTCCGTTATCATGTTATTGCAATTTCTTCAATTTCCGGCACTAAAACCAAAAAAAATCAGAACTCAAACAAAAACAAAAAAAATCAGTTTTGAAACCCCAAGGGGACATCATATAAAAAGCAATGTCTAGTCCTGAAAACTGTGCCTCATTCTACTACTCTTCAGTCAAAACCCATTGTACCAGGTTGGAAGTCTCAAAGAACCGATAGAGGAAAATATGGTCTCAGATTTAAGGGTCTTGTGTCATCTCATGGTCTAGATTATTCCAAAACCATTCATGTTGTGTCTAGTAGAACTCTTCATCCCTGTTCAGTTGAATCTTCACCTTTGTGTATCAATGAGGTCCAACCCTCTCAATCGTCAACAAACTGACCCAAACTATGTTCCCATTGTGGGCATCATGGACACAAGTTAGTTCATTGTTTTGACCAAAACCCATGTTCATTTTGTGGTCAACATATACATTCTTCTCGTTTCCATAAGAATGTGTCTTCAATCCCCTATTTGTGCCTATTGATGGGGATTCTCTTGTTACTACAGATGGTACAAATGTGACACCTATGTTGGAACTTGTTTAGGATGACTGTCTCATCTTTTGAGATGGGCTTGATGTTGTGTACCCCAATTCTGTGTGTGAAGGAATCCACTATGCCAGATTCCCTACTTATTCTGATCCAAAGTCAAAAAGTGAGTCAACGGATGTAGGATGTGGCACTTGATGCAAATGCACATGCTCAACTTTCAGAGATGTGTGTTTTAGGCTTGTGATGTGAGCATGGCCAAATGATGATCAGTTGTGCGATATTTTTGTGTGTGCACTTCTTTTATGAAGTTAAAAACCTAAAAGAATGTCTTAACTGAACTTTCCCACTAAGTTGAAAGCCTGAATGAGCAGCTTACTGGAGACTTGTGATGAAAACCTGCAAGGCTGTCATTCAATTACTGCACTTGTGACCGCTACTCATTCAAAGATCTCTACTCTTTCGTCCACGAAGAGGTGTTGTTGTCCTTCTCTTCTGTAATCTACAAAGGGGAAATTTGTGTGTACTAGATTCAAGTGAAGACTCCGAAACAATGATGTGTTGAGACTACCTGAGTTGCAGCTCATGATTGGTTGCAAATTGTTGGTGATGCTAAGATGAGCAGATATTGTATGATGACAACTCTGACTTGGCTTCCTGATTTCAGATTTTGATGATTGTCCAATGATAAATATTAAATTCTATTGATTGGCTAGTGATCCCCAAATAAGGATACTTCTTGTTGTTGCATTCCAAAGATTGTTAGTTGCTAGCCAGAGATTGTACTTGGCTCCTTATGATTTATTAATGCTTTGTGACAGCTTGTGATGGTGCTCACATATTTTTGGTTATTTTGCAAACAGATTTTGGTGTACTTGATCATTCACATTGAGTTAGATAACTGATATTGTGTCACTAATTTTACACTTGAGGATTTTTGGGTGCACTTGATGATTACACCTGTTGATGTTCCCTGCTAGTTGGTGGACAATAGATGCATACTTATTCCTCCTGATTGTGCACCTATTTGTTTGGATGCACTTGAGGAATCCTTATGCCTGCCTTGAGTAGTACTGTTGTAGTTGATGTTGTTGCTTCAAATATTTGGTTGGATGTCAGCATGATGACTAACACATTGGACACTTCTTGATCGACTCCTTTTTTACGGTGATGTAGAGGAAATGTTCAGGATGGCTCTTTTTGATGGATTTTGATGATTGAGTTGGAATTATCCCAGAGATGATGAGAGCTAAGGACTACTAGCCACAAGTGATCACCACTGATTGGTCTAATCAATTGCAGCTTTTGCAAAGTGATAGCGGTTGATACATACAAGAGATGCTACCTTCATGATTGGTTTCTTTTTGAGTAGGATCAATCCATTGAGTATCTTGAGGATGAGGCACCACTGGATCTCTTGATTCCTGACACTGGATTCCAGTGATATTGGACTAAGATTCTAGCTATGATGGTGTCTATCTTTTCTTTTTCCTTTTGTATTTTTAAAATCAAAATAACGCCAAGAAGAAAAGAAGAATGCACTGCATAAACAAAGTAAACCCTAACAGTAACACTAGAGTTGTTTTCATTGATAAAATCCATTGGAATACATCAATAGATGAATAATAATAATATCTGCTTAAATACATCAACAAAATAATTATAGCATCAAACCAATTAGAAATCAAGCAGCTCGCAGAAGTTCTTTCCCTGAATCAAAACTAATGTTGTTCCAGCCACCCAACAAATCAGTTTGCCAATAAAAAGAGAATGCTTTAAGTTCAATACAATCCTCCAATGAGATTGCCCACAAGAAATCAAAAAAAAAGAGAATGCTTTCAGTTCAATACAATCCCTCAATGAGATTGCCCACAAGAAATCAAAAGGGTTTTGTCCTCTAATCTCTTGATCCTAGGTTTTTTGTCCCTAAATCAATAGATAAGCTCTGCCTGTTGTAGCCACCCACTCTAGGTCTACAAATATTTGAAATGAGCATAGAATGAGCCTCTCGATGTTGGTTGGCCTCTATTTAGTATTTATTCATTGACATGCTCCAAATCCTAGCCGCCTAGCCCAAGTGTCAATAGAAATTAATAAGGATTATCTTTTACTTGATATGACAATAATGTCACTTAGAATATGTCAATTTTAATGTTAATAATTCAGTACCACATAACATGCCACTATTGTCATAATATTAAACTGCCCAAATAGCCAATAAACCACGACCTATATCAATCATAGCTTGGGAACTGTTCACCAAAAAAATCTTAGATAAAGCATTAAAATAGCTAACTCACCTTAAGCCAACATGTTGCATGACATGGTCCTGTCCCCAGTAGCCCTCAAAAAGCCCCTAAGAAACAGCAACAAGTTTTCCTCCAAGCACTTATAATAGACATGTACACTTAAGAATCTCCAAGGGCATGAACAAAGCCAATAGTTGTAATGTCCCCTTTTTAAATTTTCCAAAAATTTCTGATTTTTTTTGGAATTTTTTAATATTTTTTTTAAATATTTATGACAGCATTATTCCTTATCAAACACCAAATTCAAAACCCTCACAAGCTGATTTCATCAATTGCAACTGTTGGAAGTGATTAGAAATGTCAGAACAATATTTTTCAAAATTGCAATAATGTTGAACCCATTCACAAGATGCCAATGACTGAAATGTGTCATGATGGTACGGCACCCTGATATGCTGGTACAGCTGCTGTACAGATTGCAAATCAATGTGGAAATGATATATCAGACTTGTATGGCTGCGGCTAGGGCTGGAAATGCAGATCAATGGCTGGAAATTAGTATGAACAACAACAATGGCAGATGGATATGGCTGGAATAAGGCTGTATCAGCAGCAACAATCCCACCAACAAGGCAAATCACCCAATATGACCAGGTGGCTGACTGATATAGCACTGCAGCTAAGCTGGAAGAATGATTTGAAGGCTGTAAGAAGGCTGCAACAGCTGGGAAATACAGAACCAGCAATAAAAATGTTAAATTCAGTCCCAAAACCACACAGACCTGATATGACATCCCCTTGTGATGATAGTGCACAGCAAAAAGGCCCTGAAACTCGCAGATCACAAAAATAGGTGAAGTCCAATCACTCTCAAAATGGTATGGATATACCTTGGAGAGGCTGGCACTCCAAAATCAACGATGTACTGCAATAAATACTATGCAATCAGCTCCAAATAGCTGCAAAATTGTGCGCAACAATTAATGTTGATGGCGAAGACTTCTTGACATGGGACCCAAGATCTAAAGGTGAATGAAGATAGAGGAACAACAAAAATTCTGAAAATCAGCAATGAAACCCTCCAAAATCATGAACACCGAAATTTGCTTGCAAATCCAATTGCCCAAATCTAAAAAATGTGCATGAAGGTCACCAAAAATCAGCTCACAAACAATTCTTGGATGGAATCATCCCAAGGGAGATGAGGGTTTTCGTCCCCAAATCCATTGATAAAAATCCAAAGAAGGTTTATGTCCTCCAAGATCTCCAAAATGCCAAGGGTTTTTGTCCTTGTTTATGAAATCGAATACAAAGCTCAAATTCCTAAAACATTGGATTATAAAATGAAGACAAGATGATACCAAAATGACCCCAACTGCCAGCTTATAAAGCTCTCCAATTTGGGCCCTCGAATTAAAATTTCCCCCCAAGAGTCTATTTAAAAATACTTTTTTAATATTAGTGTTTAAAACACTTCTTATTTCTATAATATTATTATTAGGTTGCCCCTTGCATTGGAAATTACCAGCCCAACTTAAAATAATTTTATTAATAATTTATCTCTCTTTATCCTTCAGCCTACAAGAAATGGCAATAGGCTAGAGATTTTTTACTTGTCTCTGATTCCAAAAAGAGGAAATGACAATAGTAAAGAGGTCCTTGTTTATGAAATCGAATACAAAGCTCAAATTCCTAAAACATTGGATTATAAAATGAAGACAAGATGATACCAAAATGACCCCAACTGCCAGCTTATAAAGCTCTCCAATTTGGGCCCTCGAATTAAAATTTCCCTCCAAGAGTGTATTTAAAAATACTTTTTTAATATTAGTGTTTAAAACACTTCTTATTTCTATAATATTATTATTAGGTTGCCCCTTGCATTGGAAATTACCAGCCCAACTTAAAATAATTTTATTAATTATTTATCTCTCTTTATCCTTCAGCCTACAAGAAATGGCAATAGGCTAGAGATTTTTTACTTGTCTCTGATTCCAAAAAGAGGAAATGACGATAGTAAAGAGGTCCTTTTAGGGAAATCCCCCATGAGGAGACTAATGGTGAGGTTCCCACCTCAAATCAACCTCAAATTTAGGAAGTGAACCTAAAGAATAGGAAATGGTCCAAAACTCACAAAAATACGAAGGACAAATGAATGGAACCAATCCTCCCCAATATATAATTATTAAGCAATTACCCCTCACCCACCAAGAAGTATAGAAATGGGCTCATGGATCTGACACATGTTGAGTCAATGAAAAGGGGACACTACACTAGCTTAGAATTTTAGATACATAAACCATCATATTTTAAGTACCAGAGATGAGAGTGAATCACCAATGTTCTAACTTCAAGATTACCATCTTTGATTAGGGAGTGCATTGATGATTAGGAGCGCAGATTCATTGTTTTGGGAGATGCCTTTGCATAGCAAATGAAAGGTCATCACATTGGAGAGTGACTGCATCTGAAAATGTGTCACCTATATTTATGGTTGCAGCAAGTTGAGGATTGCAATAATTTGAGTGTTTGGTTACCTAGATGCCTCTATTGATAGACTACTATCTATAGATATCTATAGATAGTCATCTCTATTGATAGACTACATACTTTCATGTACTTTTTATGTAGAACATTTCCTGCAAGTGGTGGATTGGATAATTCATCATCCTCACTATCTTTAACACCATTGGTCCCATGGGTTGAAGATTTCCCCTTGGCTAACTAAGGGTGTGCTCTCACCAACTACAAGTTGAGTCTAATCATCATATTATCTATTAGAACCATATCTACCATCTTTGCTCCTCAAAGAGGTAGAGACTAAGGAACACTTCATTTTCAGATACCCCATTTACTCTGTCATCCAATGGAGATACCACTACCTCTACAATGATCAAGCAACACTCTATCTACTTTCTTCATATATCCAAACCAACAGCACCTAGCCCTTTATCTTCAGAAGGTTGTCACCCTTTAAAGCTAATTATTGCAAGAAATCCCTATAGGCCCTAGGGCCCTCATGTTGATCACCTCCTCCTTCCAACCCATTTAGGAAATCATTGGCACTAAATCCCTTTGTATACCCCTACAACACACACAGAGGCATATAGATCTATGAGATGACATTTCTCCCAACATACCATTACTACTCATATGCCCCTACATGTTCTCTCTTGACAACATGATTGTGCTACCTCTCAACATCATGGCTCTACTACTCAATGTCATGGACCTACTCCTTCCCAACTACCCCCTAGGGCATCAAGACAAACACATTACAAGTTTCTTCAATACTACGAGGGTTACACCAACCTTGGATGTTGAGAGAGATTCTAACAAGAGTGTTTTTCTTCCTCCTTTCACCACCGTTCATGGTCCCCAGGCTCTCAACCCTTTCGAGTGAGCATTACCAAATTGTGTATCAATCTTTTATAGTGGTCCATGATGGCACAAATGATTCTTCCCTTCCCAGTGAGCATTATCAAATTGTGTATCAATCTTTTATAGTGGTCCATGATGGCACAAATGATTCTTCCCTTCCAACCCCTGATAGTAATATTTGATGAAGTCCTTCCAATCTTCATTAGCCATTGCTCTTTGCAGATTTTGTTCCCCCTACATGGCTATTACTATCAGTTTCTTAATCATTTGTGTTGATGTTATATCACTTCATTTGGTTCCTAGTGCTTTGGTTTCTTTATTTTTCTTTTCTAGGATGCCCTCTTCCTAGAACTTTCTTCCACTCACTAATGTATTTTCAAGTTCCACTGACCTATTTTTGGTCACTTGTGGAGACTAACATACATATCTTATCTAGGATTCTTCCTTGCACTAACAAAATTTCTCATTTTAACTTATTTCTCTAAAATGATGTCCCATGGTGCAATAAGCCTTGTCAAAAACCTCTTTATACCTTATTTGGACTTTGTATTAAAGTTGATTGGTCAAGCCAAAAGAAAAATTCTTATTTGATAGAATCAAGTTCGAGAATGTAAAGAAACAAAAAATGTTTTAAACACTAAATTTATAGTGATTAGTTATTACTCGTCATTGCCAAGAGACATGATCTAACACTTTGATTAGACATGTCCTATAAAAGGTGTACCTTTATCGACATATAAATAACCTAACACCCTATTTATTCATTCTCACCTATCAAATTATATATCCCATTTTATATTCCAATATGTAAATATATTATATACTTATTGTGTACCTAGTAGGTATACTACAAGTGGAATCACGAGTAACCATACCATACCTTGTGGTTTGCAAGATTGTTGCCTATTGTTACACTAACAGTAATAATTTGGGCATTTTTTAATTTAAAATAAAAAAGATCAAAAAAAATTGGCTTGTCACAATTGTACTAGCTCTATTTTATTAAGTTAATTACAGCTAAAAAACTTTTTATTAAAGAAAACACATTAAAAACAATATAAAAGAAAAAAACACAAGCCATAAAACAACCAAAATAACATAACAAAAAGAGACATAAATTAATTTTTTAAATGAGGAAGATTGAAAATGCATATCATATAGAATGTTTTACAGGTTAGAATTTAAGAAAAAAGAAGAAAGAAAACAAAAAAGGAAGTTGATTGAGTAGTTATCTCAATAAAGAGGCATTATCACGTAGCTAGCTGTTCTTAACTAATAAATTAGTTACCTTAATTAATTACATATTAAAACAATAAACAATTAAAATATTAATTTAAAAAATTCAAAAACATAAATTTAAGAGGTCCCTGTTACATCAAGAGGCCTAATTATATAAAAGGGGCTGTAATGGTGTGAATGGATAATAAAATATTAAAAACCCTTTTACTGCTAACATTACAAAAAAATTAAATATCTAATAAGGTGAATGGCACAATAGAGAACTCCATAGTAATTTGTTTGCTCTGCTAAAATTTTCAAACATGACATTCATTCGTGTCAAATATATTGGCTTCTTGCCTAGTTTTTATTTTGGCTCCGTCCCTAAATTCACAGCAAAATTTGACCCACTTTTATCACTAAAATATTTTAAACACTCTCAAGCTAAGCCCTACAAAAGTAGCATTTCCTATGCTAAAGCCCTTTGTTCCAGCCAATAACCATTTGTTTGTTCAGCATACAATAATAAGTTCAATTATTATACGATGAAATTTAAGCCACCAGTATGTTTGTGACATTGAGAAGGGAAGGAAATTTGTTTTTGCCTTCATTAATAATTTTCTATAATTTCTAGAATTAGGCATAGACATGGAGCCTACCACAAATCCATTTTCATATAGACGTGGTTTTAGTTTAAAATAAAATTAGATATATACCATGCTACACCAAGTTTCTAGGACTGGGACGTCTTTCTAGGATAGGAAGGAGCAAGTTATTTAGGGGACAGCAATTATGAAAAAAGGAAAATTTTAAAATATAAAAAATTTCAATTATTTATCAAAAATGAACATTATAGAACCATATTATGAAACATAACAGCTGAATTGAGAATTCAAATGAGTTGACATACAAATTAACAAACTCTCAAAATGTCTAAAGATTCATTTCAATTCGAGTTTTCATTAACAATGTGTGTATATACAGCAAAATAAAATGTTCAAAAGTATACAAGTACAAAATGACAAAATGTAGACTGCTGCTATGCCTTTTCCTCATACTGACCTAAATCAAAATCTGATTCACTGCCAATATCAAGGGTTGCCTCATCCAATGGAACACCAACCAATCTCTCATGTGCTTCCTCATCAATCTATGTGGCATCTTCGCAATCAAAATCCCACCATAATGCTTGAGTTTGTCGAACCTGAAGTTGCAATGTACCATGCACAGTTACCAGCTTCTCCACTCATCAAGAGGCAAGCCTATTCCTCTTGATAGAGTGGGTGAAGCCATAGATCACAAACTCAAACTCGGAGGATACTCGACAAGCCAAAAGAAAATTGGCTCGGAGAGTACTTGGCAAAACTCGGCACCTTAAAAATAACTTAAATTTTTGAAAAAAACATAATTTTTTGAAAAATAATAAACTTTATGCAAAATATAGCTACAAAATGAATCAAATGAGTTTGGTGGGGGCTTGGGGGAAACACCCCCAACGAGGTGTAGGGGTTCGGAGGCAGCATCCCTCATGGGGGCCTAGGGGCAACACCCCTAGCGGGCTCGAGGGGCAACGCCCCTCATGAGGGTCTAGGGGCAATGCCCCCAGTGAGGTCAAGGGGCAACGCCCTTCGTGGGGGTCTAGGGACACCCCCAATGGGGTCGAGGGGTAACGCCCCTCGTGGGTTCAAGGGACAAACGCCCTCACCACTAAGCCCAAATTAAGGCCTTTGAAACCACACAAAACTCCATCCTACACACCATTTTCACAATTTTATCAATTAAGGGAGAAATCAGGTATTTGATGTTGAATATTATGTCATTGATGTCAAAGGCACTTAGTTTAGTAATTGTTTACCTATGTAAAGTTTGAGTTTTGGTTAGCTAAGGTGTTCCACATGATGATGTTTTGCCTACAGCTTCAGCAGATAAGACTATTCTTTTAATGGCAAATTGTTGGCATACTTTGAAAGACCCGGTGCTTTTTCTTATGATCTTCAGGCAGGGTAATATTGTATGTGTATCGATGCATATGAAAACCCGGTGAGTACTTGAGGGTTGCAGGCCCTTTGTGAGTGAATCGCAAGTTTGCTCGTGGCTTGGTGGAGGTCCAAAACTCGTTGAGTTGTGGTCGAAAACTCGCCTAAAACCTTACAATTTCTCCAAAAAACTCGCCAGTTCAGATGTGGGTTTGTGAAATACATTTTTGACACTATTTTTGGCCCGATTATGACGTGTTTTTGGTGCGATTTGGGCCTATATAAACCTTGTATACATGAATGATGGAGCAAACATATCTGCAAACAAAAATTCAAAAAGATATAGATTTGTACGACTCAAGTGGCAAAGAGAAAATGCTAATACAAAAGATGAATAAAATTTATCAATTTACAAACATTAATAATTTAGTAATAAAGTGAAAATTCTCTTACCTCACAATGGACCACCAATATCCATCAAGGACCTTTTGTTTCACAACTTTTCCCTCATTAGTGTTCACATTAAGCCATCTACTCCACTCTAGATTAACCATCACCAACTATAGAGGCTCCTATACCTCAAGCATGCTCTATAACAAACTGAAGTAACCAGCAAATATAGTCTCCACATGTTTGAGGCATTCCTTCCTTGAAAAAGTCTTGAAAGGAGCAAGTGAGTTGTGGTGGTTGCAAATGAACATCTAAATCTCTAGCTTATGCTATCATTATCTTCACCAAATCTATCTTCCCTACGCTTTTAAATGTGTTGAGTTGCATTGTTCAACACATGAACACAAGATGGGGTCCAAAAGGTGTGTAAGCACCCTCCATCATCATGCCAACTAATTTGCACACATGTTAAATTGGTGACCACTTGTACAATATTTAAGGCCCCAACCTCTATGGCCTCCTTCAAGATCTTGGAAGTCCACATTCTTACACTCCTTGAACAATCAAGAACTCCAAGAAAATAAGCCCCATCTACACATGTGACTATGATGTTGATAAGTGGTCAATGTCTAATATCGGTCCATCCATCCATGATAATAGAGCAACCTGCCCTCAACCAAGTCTATCTCATCTCCTTCATCACCAAACACAACTTAGAATATTCTTTATCAAGGAGGCTAGCGCATAGTTTATGTTCTCCAAGGGGGTAAATGAGGGGCCAACAGAAATTGCATCTTTAAATATTTGTTTGAAATAGGGACAATGTGCCACATGAAATGGATGGCATAGGCAACGAAAAATTTGGCAATGGAAGACTTTGCCTCTTCTGGTGATTGCATATTAAACATGCTTGCAAATTTTCTCGGCCTCTACTAGTTTTCCTCTTTCTTTTTGTTGAAACATCACCAATACTACTAAACCATGGATGGCATAGCATCTTGTGTAGAATCTACTAGCATTGGCATATCTTTAGGCCTTGCTTCACCCTCCATACTTGTTCTATTAATCTTCGCCCTCTCAGGTGTGTTTACTTTTAGGAAAATCTTAACCCTCTATCCTATAATGCCCAAGAGGTGACTATATACCGTTGTGTAGCTCTCTCTAAAATCTTTGTTATAAATACGACACAACCACACTCTATGTGATGTCCCCATCCTAGTCAGCGCAACTGGATATGTGGTTAGCCTATTATTTCGATCCTCGTAGGCTGACAGATGTGTGCAGAGGATCAATTGAGACGGTTACCCAGTGTTCTGGAGCTTCATTGTTGCAGTTGTTTCAGGTTGGGCCTTCGCAGAATCCCTCAGAGTGGTTTTTTAGAGACTTTCTATTTTTAGAAAGTTGGACAGGCGGAAGCTGCTATTTTGGGTAGGGCACCTAGTTCAGCTGTTTAGCTCAGAGTCGACCCAGTTCATCAGTTTGACGGTCAGATGGAGAAATAATGGAGTATTTAATGGTTTAATGAATAATTAATATTTTTGACTTTATATTAGAGTCACTTTATTAATTATTTAAATATTTAATTTAAAGGGCGCATTATAAAGTATTTATTATACTTCATAATAAAGTGAAAAAATTAATATAATGAATAAGTGATTATTCATTTAAATGATGGGCGCCAATTATTTAATGTATTTCTCCTAAGTCAAGGGCGTATTTAATCATTTTATTAAATGATTATTAAAAGAAGGTCTTGGGTCGAATTTTTGAAGGAAACTATATATTCACAGGAAAAGACAAATCGAACTCTTATGATTTGATTATTCAATTTGTCTTCTATTTGCTCTGAGCATTGAAGTTTGCAAAACCTAGGGTTTCAGCAGACGAACGATTTTGGAGAACGATACATCTTCAGAATCTGGCATACTGAGACTGTGCAATACCAGTTGAAGATTGTCTTCTTGGTGACTTCACACAGAGGTTACAGTTTGAGCTTATTGATCGATACAGGCAGAGTTTTACAAAGATTAATCATCAGTGGTTTGAGGCGACTTCACAGAGAGTACATAGCAGAGATCTGGCACTTTATTCTTTGCAGCCGTACCATATTTATTATTGTTGTTGGGCCGTACAGTTTTGAACCAGCAAGGCCGTACATTTCATTCTTGGGAAATACGCCTTCATTTAGCATCTCCTATTGGCTGGATCTTGTGCGCCTAGGCTATTTGGAGCTTCTGCAACGCTTTCAAAGTCTAGAGATTCATTTATTCTTTCAGCCGTACCATTCATCTCTGTTATTTTGGCGCCTGCAAGAGAAATCAGGTTCCTTTGAAATAAAATAGTATTTTATTCATATGTTCAATTTTTGATATTGTAAAAGCTCTGGAAACTTAATAGATTGATGCGCCTATATATTCTGAGCATTTTCCAAGCATATTCATTGCCTTAGGATTTATTATGAATTTTTAAGCAATTTTAAGAGCAAATCGCAGCTTTCTTGTTTATTATCAAAAAAGCTCAAAAAACACAAAACATACAAAACTCTCAAACATCAGCATTTCAGTTAGGGTTTCGGGGTTGAGAATCACCTGGATTCTTACACTCTACTACCCCCCACATTTCTTTTTGTGGTTTTTTCTATAGATGTCACAAATTGCAAAAGACGTTTACTGTTTGAAAGGGCTTTTTGCATAACATTTCAAGAGGGAAAAAGGGCACTCAAACAAGTTATGCGGCTGCCCTAATTCACCAACACAACTCCCACACCCTAATGAACTCTCAATTGAAACTCTACTATTTTTTCTTCCATTTCATGTTCACTACTGTCACTGCTGCTACCCATGTTGTTTTGTGAAAACAAAAAAGAATGCAAGTGCAAACTAAAAATAGGACCCCAAAAAAATCAAAAATTTTGATCCTTGAAACTTCTTTTAAAGAATTATAAACACACACACGTACCTTTGTTACTACCCTTCTCCTTAGCGCTCATTGTTGGCTGATGCTGCACCTTGCTGCCCTGGTTTTAATCATTCAATCTGCCCTGCTCTTTTCAAACAATCAACAATTTTTTTTTTACCTCCTTGAACTCTTGCCGCTGCAATTCTTTTTGGGTGTGAAAATGTGGTTTGTAATGGGCAAAGGGCTATTCTTTCTATGTTTAGGGTTTAGTGTGAGGTGGGGGCCCACAACAAATCAATTTTTAATTTTTAATTGAAATTTGAAACTAGCAAGATTTTTTTAAACTTTTTAACATTTTTGGAGGGGAGATGGCCAGCCATCCTCTACATTTACAAGCCATTTCTCACACATTTCTGGGACATTTCCAAGGCAACACCACATCCCTGGTATGGGGACACTCACAAATGGGCAGGGGTTGCATCCTTGTGTAAACCTTGGATACATATTGTGATTAGGAATTTCAGATTAACAGATTCATATAGATTAAAATTGGTAACATTGAAGTCCTAATCAACTACGAAGAACAATGAAGGCATAAAATAAAAAAGAAACAATTATACCAATTTATACACCCATTGAATGACCTCCATAGCTCTTCTCCATTTCGCTTTATGTGATGATGGCCCTCAGATTTTAATCTGCAATGACAAGCCTAAGACTATGCTAGCAAAACTTAGAAGAAAATTTTATCTCGACAACACGATAGTATGCAAATTCTAGATTTTCTTAGATATCGAAATGATAAATAGCAGCACTATTTGTAGAGGGCCGGATGGAGAATGGACGGTCAAGACCAATTGATATTTATTTCGATCAATGGCCGAAATCGAACGAGACGAGATAAGATAAGATTGGAAGTGAAAGAGCAATAGGAAATTGAATGATTTTTCGACAAAATCAATTAGTTCGAAGAGGAAAATGCATTTTCAAATAATGGAAACATTATTTAAGTGCAAAAGTAAAAAACAAGTTATCTTTTTTATTAAATAGAAATTTAATTCAAAAAGGTGAGCGAAAAGGGCAAGTCATTAATTAAATAAGATTTAATTAATTTGTGACAAAAGATAATAGTGAATAATTAAATAATTAATATAATTATTTAATTATAGTTGAAAGTGGAAATAATTAAATAAATAAAGTTTATTTAATTATAGAGGAAAGACATTAGCGACGTAATTGAATAAATATTATTTATTTAATTAATCAAGATTATTGGAGAAATGAATTAAATAATTAAGAATTATTTAATTAATAGCAGAACTATGACCCTAGACAATGGAAAAATGGTGTTATCAAGCCTAGGACATTTTTCAGTGCCTACACATATTTATGTGGGTGGGAAAATTAGAAGATAAATTCAATTAAAAAGTGATATTAGTTTTGCATTACTTTCTGTATTGTAAAATCTGATTAATAACTTATTAGTTTTGTATTAATAAAAATTAAATATTAATTAAAAATATTTCATTTAATACATCTATCATTTCAGTTATTCATAAAGTTTTCTAAAAAAATAATCATTATATATTATTAGTATAGATATCTTAAATATTTGTATTCAAAAGATGTCAAAGATACCAATTTTGAGGTGCCTATATTATTTGAAAGGTCCTTGTATTTACCAAACATCTACAAAACTCAATGTAACAAATTCTATATATATAAAATCAAAAAAGAATACCTAAATGATGAAACTGATTGGAAAAAATCAAAGGCAATTATATTTTGCAAAAAATAAGCCTATGCTGATGTCAATAAAACAAAAAAGTCTAACATCATATGTGGAAATAAATGCTCTTCAATAGTATAATTGATGATGTGAAAGAAAAAAATGATTTTACAACCTAGGACGTTTTTATTTAATTGACAAATTTTTGCACCATATAAAACCACCAATTCGCTCAATTATTGTGCCACAAATGACTTGTGAATAGATCAATATTAGGGCATGGAAGTTTCAAAATAGAGTTATTAAGAACGGAATTGAAAAAATAAAATTATGAGATTCAAAAATTAAAGAACCAAAATAAAAAACTATCATCACATTACACATATTGAAAGCTTGAAAAATATTGATAAAACTATATTCAATAAAGATGCAAAGATTTTGAACCTTTCCAACCATAATCACTCTTCTTACAAAAGTTAAGAGTTTAAACTTTGAAGGAAGAAAGCAAAGAAAACTAACCTCCATTCTTGTATCGGATTTCCAAGCTAACAAAGTAGTTTAAACAAACAAAATTAATTTACTGTCAAAAGAATTCTAACCATGAAGTTGTTGAATACCAACACTCTACCAAATTTCCAAAATTTTGAAAAGGTTAAGAATACCAATCAACAAGATCCAAAGAAATTGTATATAGAACCCAACTAACACCCTTCAATTTACAAAGATTCTACATACGAAGGAAACGTTCTCAAAACCCTAATCATGTTTCTAAAAAATATGCAGACTTCTAATTCAAGTTCAAAAAGAAATTCTTAGCATTCATGTAATTTTGATCCAAATATTTGTTCACAAAGACACTTAATGTAATTCAAGACTGCTCTTGGATGGATTGATATTGATTCCACACATAGCTATCATGGCAATTTATCAAAGCCAAACTGGTTACTGTATTTTTCAGTGCTTCAAGGTCAAAGCCTTTCCAACCAGGGAGGGCATGTTATTTACCTAATTAATCAAGATTACTTAAAAATTGTCCTTGCTGAGAGACATTACTTATCCTCTTGACAGGACACATACTATCAAGCATGTGTAATGTCCCCATTTTCATGAGCATCAGTTTCAGAGGGCTTAGCCTATTCCTGACCTTCATAGGCTAATGAGCATGGTTAGGGGGTCCTTTGTGGCAGTTATCTAGTCAGTTGATGGGTTCCATTTCCTGGATTCAGTTGGATTGGAGTAATAAGGGAGACAATAATTAAATTAATTATTTGTAAGGTTATAAATTGACCTTATATTTAATAAAGTGACTTAAATAAAATATTATATCATAAAGTCACTAAAATAAAATAAAATAAATAATATTATTTTCTAGAAGCTTCTTGAAGATGGATTGAAAAAAGTATAAAGGGAGTTCAAGCCAAGCTTCTAAGGCATCCAGGACTTGATATTGATTTGGAGTACTTGTGTGGAGAAGGAACCAACTAGGGTTTCTGCCATGATCAAGCCTTTGGGAAAGAAACTCTCATAGGATGTGCAATTTTGAGGCTGTGAAACTATCACCTGAGATTATTGCCAAAGGGAGGGCTTCATTTTCAAAGGTCCAATTTATGCTTCATTGAGGAGGATTCATCTTGCAATAGCCGTTGTATTATTGCAAGGGTTTAATCAACCCCAGTAGCTGATGTATTACTGCTTTCATTGCTGAGATTTGATTATTCACAGATTTAATGGCCTTCAGCCAAATCTGAGGTGGTAATTATTAAGATTTTATTATTTGTAGAGGTCTGGTTTATTAAAGATCAATATTCAATTTTTACAGTCTTGGTGGGCTCCAATCTGAAGAAACAATTCAATCTTGAGGAAAATATCCATTTAGTTGGGAAGACCGTATTATTTAAGAAATGCTGGGACGATTTATTTGAGGAAATCAAGCTCAAGGAGCCGTCAGGAATTCCGAATAACTATTTCAAGGAAATCGTATTTTTATTGGAAACAAGTGTCCTGCTGGATAAGACAAAGTTCTCTGCACTCAAAGACAAGAGTCCAGTCAGAGTATTAATCAATTTCTGTATGACAAAATAGAGATAGAGCCAGATCGAATATAATTTTGGAAGCATTCGATATTTTCTAGTCAAAGCCATCCCCGAGTAAAGACAAATCCCAGGCTTTGAAGTTTGCAGGAAAGACAGGTTATATTTAAAGGCGGAAATTATGAGTTTCGCTAGAAGACAAGAGCAGATGAGACGAAATTGAAGAAACAAATCACATCATATATATATTGCTGGCGCAGCACTCTTCTCTTATTAAAGTCGTCTTTATCAATTAAAAATCGTTCCTCATATTTGAGGCATCTTCGTGCCTTCCAAAGTCTTCCAAGTGCAAATTGCTGACAGGGCGAATAAAGACAAGATAGGAAGAGGACAAATCAATATAAGCTTAGTCTGGGCGGATAAATCATTCATTGTCAGGAGCAGCTTGAGGTTATATCATTCAGCGAGGCAGCTCTCAAGCGATCATGTTTTATTCCAGCCGCAAGCATATTTGAAGGCAGCTTGAATAATATCTGAAGTTTTTTCGAACCGATTCAACAAAGACAGAGTCAAGCTTCGATAGACAAGAGTAAGAAAGGTTGTTTTCTGGAGGTTTTGCTTAGTCGCTGCCAGCAAGACTTAAGCTACTGTGAATTGGAGATATTCGATCACCCAGGTTTCATTCATATCTGCAATTTGTTATCTCAGAATATCTCTGTCATTTCATTGTATCAATTTTAGTTTTAGTATGATCTTCAATAAAATACATTTGCAAGTTAGTCAGAAGCCGCATATTACAATTGCTATCCAGGAGGTCTGAGTTTTGCATTGTAAGTCAGTATTGACAACAGACTGTAAACAGTTGGGGGTCTTTCATTTGCAATACAGAATAACTGGAGTTGGAGTTTACTTACGATATGTTTGACAAAATGTCTCATTGCTGTGATTGCATATTTACTTGATGTTTTCAGTCTTCCTAACATTGGGAAAGTCAGGAATTATTTTACATTGCATTTACTTGGCATATCTTGAAGGACTTTAAATGCATCTTACCTTCATTCCAAACAACAAAACAAATAGCAAACATTTACTAGCTGGAACAGTTTGTAAGATAACCGTTTGACAAAATTCCCAAGCACTGAAAACTGAAAATTAAAGGTTGAATTAGCAAGGGACACTACAGCATGTCCCTTGATCAACAAATAAATAAGCTTTGACCCTATTCATTCATTCTCACCTATAAAATTATATGGTCTATTTTATATTTCAACATTTT
>VDFB02126339.1:0-39439 GCA_007258455.2 Sequoia sempervirens
AAATGGCCCTAAGGGTTCTATCAATCACCCGTGTGAGCTCCTCCTCAGATATTAACTATTAAATAGACCATGTAAATAAATATAGTACTTGATACTATCTCCTATTAATATTCATTTTTTTAAAAATGCAAGTTATTAATTTACACCTTAAATGTTACCTATGTAACTACTCCAATGTCCACCTCTCTAGTAGGAGAGGATTCTATAGGGTGTTCTCCACTCCCTTGCGTGTGATCTACTATAATCTCCACATCTTGGATGTCATAATTAGAAGTGTCTAATGGCTGATCAGGGGGCTGTACAATAGGACCCAAACATATTTGCTAGCACGTATTGAAAATATGTGGCACACAAATATGTGGACCCGAGGAGGATGATGCAGTAGCACTGGATCCATCACCAAGATCACCAGACTATGGTTGAGCTACTGAAGAAGCATGGGAAACCAAAAGACCACTCAAAGAGTGAATGGCCCAGATAGTTTGTGTGGTTGCATCCTCCGTAATATCTGGATGTTGTACTGGAGGTGGCGGAGGAAGGGGAGGATGGGGAACATGTGGGTGCCTGACTACTCTAGCTTCCCCTGGCCTATCCTAGGGCATACCTCCACCAACGCCCTAGAAGGGTTTAATGTTAAAGTAATTAACATGATGCCCTAACAAAAACTCAGTATATAATTTTTTAATAAAGTAAAAAGGTACATCAAGAATATTGTTGGGTGGTTTATCAAAAACCATACACCAACGATCCCAAAAGTTATCTACTATGCCCCTATGCGTGCACCATTTTATAAGTTTTGGTTTTGCTAACATTAAGCTGGAAAACCGGTGTTAGGGGTTAATAAAATGAGGCTATTTGGGCTTTTGTTGTTGGATATCTTTCCACATCATCCCTTAAGACAAATCCATGCATAATATTGCCTCATGGTTTTACATACATAAAGATAGAAAGTACATTTATGTTGTTGGGTGGAGATGGTTTCTACATTTGTAATTATTCTTGTCAATGTAGTTTGACATACAGGGATATCGAGGAGTTTTCTTATAAGCTTATCACAAATGCCCTAATTGCTCAATTTTCATGGTCTAAGTCTTCAATTGATGATGGATTTGTGGAATTCGTTGAAGCATTTTAGCATTTCTACATTTTGATTCTTAGGTGGTTTCATTCTCAAGCGGGTGGAGATTTGTGCATTCTCATTAAACTGACCATAATGCACGATTAGATTTAAAAAATAATTAATCTAAAATTAGACAATAGTATAAATGAAATACTATTTTTTAAATTAAGTCATTCTAAACTCAATTGTTTCGCAAAAATTCAATCAAAACCCTATTTTGAAAAATCCACAAAATTTCAAATTTTTCTTAAAAATTCAATCAAAGGAAACCCATATTGTGAAAATACAAAAACATTCATTTTTTTAATCCAAAGATCTATTCCTAAACTCAAATTTTTTCACAAAATTCAATCAAAAACCCTATTTTTTTAAAAAATCCACAAAAAACCATATGAAATTATTCAAATCTAAATCAAAATTGAATCAAATCAAATAAAAATAAAAAAACTTACCTTTCCAAATCGGATTTTTCCCAAATCGGATATCCGTTACACAAAGAAGCAATGCACTGTGCGCGCACGGGTTCTTCACTGTCAAATAACTTCAAAACAAAAACTGACTTTTTATATATATGCTTTTTGAAAATCGTATATTTGATCCAAATCAAATATACAATTTGTAAAACTAGTTTTTGTGTTTGGTATGGTGACACCCGAGCCTAAAAAAAGTCAACATGTTCTTTTCACGTTTTTCGGTTGATGAAAGACGTGTTTTTTTCCTCATTGCCACTTTTTGGCCCACCATGATCCTGCACATATCCTGAATATGAATGGGATTCCCTCTCTAAAGAGTCTTGTCATGATAAGGAAATTGATGTGGTACAAAAGTATACACCAACACGTACAGAGGGATAGAGCTCAAGTTATTGACCACTTGAAATTGGATCACAGAATGTCGATGACTCAAGTGAAGATGATCATTCTTCTAGCAAGATAGATTCTTCAGAAGAGAGTAACATCTTAGACCTCGATATTGCCATTGGACATTCTAATGACATTGCCATCAAGATGCTTACCCCTTCTGACCTCAACCAATCTGACGATTCCGTGCCATTAGTATACCCCAAATTTATTGACTAGGACCAATTTGAGTTGTTTGATTTATCCACCTTTCCAAATGATGATGTCATTGTTAACTTCCTCTTTTTTGATAACCCTGAAACATGTTCCATCATCGAATCTCATAATAGAACTTCAAAAAATGGGAGTTCCAAATCTTCCATCCGCAAAATGAATACCAAAAATAGATCTAATGGTGAAAACCATTTAATGGCACTATTAGATATAGAAAAAGTAAAAACAAAGAGCATATCTTGAGGTGAAAACCTCTCTGAGGCATCAAGAGATGGAAGATTTGACACTCTCCCTGAGCACTATCAGGAGAGATCGTCAGTGTTGATTGAACCTACACAGTCTATCAATGTTGGCACAAATGAAACAGTGAAGACCCTACATCTAGTGGCATCCATGATAGAGGAGGAAAAGCCCAGTTTTACTAAATTATTTGAAGAGAGGTAGATCAAATTTGCATGAAATTATGCTGACATGCCAGGCGTAGATCTAGAACTCATCATGCATCATTTATCACTACCACCTGGCATAAAACCAGTAAAGAAAAATTTGAGAAAAATGCACCCTCATATCACCCTCTTGGTAAAAGCCAAATTGAAGAAGTTGTTGGATGTGGCATTTATCAGACCTATTGACTATGTCGAGCAGATATCAAATATTGTACCCATCTCTAAACTAGACAAAAGCATCAGGATATGTGCAAACTTTAGGGATCTTAACAAAGCTTGCCCAAAAGATGATTTTCCTCTACCTAACATTGACATCATCATAGACTTGATTATAGGACATGAAATGCTCTCCCTTATGGATGGCTTTTCAGGGTATAATTAGATAAAGATAGCACCCGAAGATCAAGACAAAACAACCTTCACATGTCCTTGGGGCACCTTCTGCTAGAATTTTTATCCTTTTTGGTTGAAAAATGTTGGAGCCACATATTAGAGAGCAATGACCACCATCTTCCATGACATGATGCACACTTTTATGGAAGACTATGTAGATGACTTATTGGCGAAATCATTCACTAGAGAGGGACATCTAGAAATTTTAGACAATATCTTCACTAGACTGGAGAAATTCAATGTAAGGTTGAACCCCAGGAAATGTGTATTCGAAGTAACATCAACTAAGCTTTTGGGGTATATTATATTGGATAAAGGTATTGAGGTGGATCCTTCAAAATTTAAAGCCATCATGGAGATGCCTCCTAAAAAGATCAGCCAGCTTAGATCTTTGCAAGGAAGATTCCAATCCATTAGGAGGTTCATCATGCAACTGGATGACAAAAATCACCCTTTCAACCACTTACTACACAAGAATGTCTCTTTTAAGTGGGATGAGAAGTTTGAAGTAGCCTTCAATCAACTCAAGCAATATTTGATGCCACCACCAATACTAGTACTACCAACTGAAGGAAAGCCATTAATACTTTACACTGCAACAACTGAGATATCTTTGGGAGCTTTATTGGTATAAGAAGATTCTGTAGGAAAGGAAAGGGCAATCTATTATATCAACAGAACCTTGAATGGTTATGAGATCAATTACACCTTCATTGAGAAAGCCTGTTTAGCAGTAGTATTTTCTACCCAACAACTTAGACATTACATGCTAACTCACACTATTAAACTCATAGCTAAAATTGGTCCATTAAATTACTTACTCAGCAAAGCTTCCCTAATAGGAAGACTAGCCAAGTGGGTCATGATATTGAGTGAGTTTGACATCTAGTACATGGACAGAAAATCCATCAAGGGTCAAGCCATAGCAAATCAACTAGCTAAAGCACCATTGCAAAACAATCATCCAATGCACATTGAGTTTCCAGATGTTGATGTCCTGGCAATATCAATGCAACAATGGATGTTGTACATTGACAACTCTTATACACAACATGGATCAGGCACAAGAATCTTCTTTATCTCGCCACAAGGACATACCATTCCCAAGTCATACAGACTGATGTTTCCTTGCACCAACAACACAGCCGAATACAGAGCATTGATCATTGGAATCAAAGTAGTAGTCGAGTGGAAGATCATAGAGTTGCATGTCTATGGTGATTCACAACTGGTCATTAATCAAGTGAACGATGATTACCAAAAAAAACATGAAAATTTGATTCCATATAAAAGAATGGTTGATGACTTCAAAAAGTACTTTATGGAGATAAAATTTGATAGATTCCTAGAGGTGACAACAAAGTTGATTCCATGGCTACCATTGCTTCTCTCTTATAGATTCCTGAGAAACGAGCCCGTTATGAGTTCATGGTGGAACAACTATTCAACCCATCCTATGACAATCCTAAATCCAAAGTCATATACCATCTAGTTGAGGTCGATGCCTCCATCTATGGGAAAATCTATACTTATCTAAAAGAAAATACCCTCCCACCTGATTTATCCCATAACCAAAAATGAAACCTTGTTCGACAAGCAGCTCACCATACCTTAATCATTGATGTACTTTACCGTTGAGGTCTTGATTGTACTCTCCTTCAGTGTTTGGAATGCAACAAAGCTGAAACTACTTTAAGTGAGGTTCATGATGATATTTGTGGCACACATTCAAGTGGCCTAACTTTAGCTAAGAAACTTCTGTGTTTGGGGTATTATTGGCCAAATATGGAGAAGGAGTCATTCCAATATGTCAAAAGGTGCACAAAATGTCAAATCCATGGAAACTTGATACATGCACCGACACAAGATTTACAACCCTTTGCATCATCATGGCATTTTTGTCAGTGGGGATTAGACCTCATGGGAAAGATTCATCCATCTTCATCCAATGGGCACAAGTTTATCATCACAGCTATGAAATACTTCACAAAGTGGATTGAAGCGATTCCCCTAACCACCATCACAGGGAAGAAAATCTCATCATTCATCCTAAATTACATTATCTATCGATATGGCATCCCTCAATCCATTATCATGAACAATGACAAACCATTCAAAAATCAGGATGTCTAGGAACTCTATGAGAGGTTCCATATACAACATCAGTTTTCTACACCATAATATCCCCAAGGAAACAGCCAAGAAGAGGCCTCAAAGAAGACTATCCTAAAAATCTTAAAGAAAACCATCAATGAGGTTGGACGTGATTGGCATGTTCAACTGAACCTTGCTCTATCGGCTTACAAAACTAGTATCTACACCTAGATAGGAGCAACACCATATGCCCTAGTCTATGGATCAGAGGTCATTCTACTGATTGAGATTGAACTACCATCACATCATGTGTCACTAAGGGGAATCATTTTAGATGAGGATTATAGAGTGTCTAGGTTACAGGAATTGGAGCTATTGGATGAGCATTGTGAACATGTAATGGATCACGTGAAAGCTTATTAGTAGACGATATCTAAAAGTTACAATCACATAGTAATGCCTAGAACATTTGAAGTGGGTGATTTAGTCCTGAAAGAGAACCCCCGTAACCAACAAGATCGAGAGAAGAAGGGAAAATTTGAACCCAACTGGATAGGTCCCTTTGTCATTGTATTAGTCTTTGGATCAAGAGCATATCATTTGTCCACACCAGAAGGGGATTTGCTTGATGAACCCCTCAACAACTTGCAACTCAAAAGGTTCTACACCTGAATCATCCAGTGCATTGGAAAGAGTCCTAGAAAAATATAAAAACATCAGAAAATGTCTTTAAAAAAATGGTTGCCTTGATAAAAACTTGGAAAATAGGCATCTTGGTAACAATAAAAATAAAGATAAAAAATAAAAAATAAAAAATAAAAAATAAAAAAAGTGAAAAATCAAAAAATCAAAAAAATCTGAAAAAGTGCAATAAAAACAAGTAGTGAAAACCTAGCAACAGGTGCTATTTGTGATAGGTTAGCTTTTCCATCTATTTGAGCATGCTGACCATTTGCTTTCACCATTCACTTTCTCCATCATTTTGCCTATCATCAGAAAGTTTCATGTACATTTCATGGAATCGCAGTCGTGTCTCACCCTAGACTAGGGGCAAAATCTTGAACTCACTGGGGGCAATAAAATTTGAGCTTGAACCAACAGACAAAAAAAAGTAGTACAACACAACCCAAAACAATGATCATAGTGCAACTCAACATTGAACATCAATCACACAAACATGAACGCATCAACCATCCATATCAAATAGCCAAATCAATCAAACAAAAAACACACTTCAAATGGATGATTGTTCTTTTGAATCATGGATTTATCACCGTGGCATGAATTTTCAAACCATTAAACTTTGATTTTTTTTATCATATCTCTGGAGCAACTCGATGATGTATTGAACTAGAGAAGGCAAGAAGGAGTATGATTTTTCTTTGTTTTCTTTTTGTGAGTTGATCATTATTACTATGCAAATTGTCGTAGGACATGCTCTACAAAGTATCACTAATGACATTCCAAATTTGCATAGAAAAATAGTTAACTCTTGTTTTTTTATGCAAGAAATACTCAGGTCATCTAGGTTTACTTATACTTAGATGCTTCTGTTAACTTGCAATATCAAAAATCATGGAAGTAGTATTCAGGTCATCATGGTCTAAATATACAATCGATGTTTGTACTCACTTTCAACATTTTAAAGGCTCAATGATGATAAAAAGCACAAAAAATTGGTTGTTATGAATGCCAACATCTGCAGATTAGATTTGCATGATCAAGTCTCTTCATATTTCCAAGAAATTTGGGAAATATGTCAAGTTTTGTGAAGCTTAACTTAATAAATAATCAACTGACGGAAACCTTCCCACAACTCTTGGAAGCTGGATAGATTCACTCATTTAAGCTTAAGACCCTAGAGGTTTGAAGTATTGAAAATTCAGTTAAGCAGAATCATTTGCATCACACAATCATAATTCATATTACAAAATGTCATCCATATGTCATTCCATCATCATTACATTCATACATAATTAGTATAAACATCACATATCATCACACATCATTTACATAATCAAAATCCATCTCACATAGCGTAGGCATCACCCATAAAGCATATAGAACCATTAATCATACATTATCATATCATCATTACATAGATCACATAATCATCATTGCATACATAACATAATCATCATTGCATGCATTATCATATCATCATGGCATACATCCCATAATCATCATTGCATAAGCATCATCATATAAACATCATACACACATAGAACTATGCACCCTCATGTGATCATTCCATACATACATTCATTGCATCATTTATTTGTATTAGAAAGGTACAAAAACATAAAATACATCACATTTCATTGGAATAATAAGATCCATCACATACATCATATCGACATCATTCATGAAGCATCGTAGAATCATAACATATCAGTTGCATCATCATTGGAATCGATAACATATCATATCATTATCATATAGAACATCACATAGCAATAAATAATAGAAATCAAATTCATCCATCACAATCATCATGATCCATCATCATCAAATAGAAATTAAAATCATCCATCATAATCATCATGATCATCATCATGATCATCATCATATAAACATCATATAGACACATAGATCATAATCATCGCCACATATCATATAACCTAAAAATCATAATGTCAAAGTATACAAGGAAAAACAAAGGTATAAAGAGATACATCAATATAAAAAATGATAGTGTATTATAATATCTCATGTCAAGAGGTACATCATCAATGTATCAACTGAATAAAGAGAGTATACATGTCCAAAATACATCAAAAAATCAGAAATCAGAGTTATGTCGTGCCCCCCCTAGATGGTGGCATCACACATGACCCATGGAAATTACCTCCCACCACTGAATAGGGCTGCTTAATGGGTCTGGGATCTCTAGAGGTGGCTACATGGCACTGTACTAATCGTTTGAGATTGGGACTTGCTTAGTCAGAGACTAGACTCTCCCAGCACTTTCTGGAGGGAACTACATCATGATATCAAACTGCAGCCTTAAATTGACCTCTCCTATGCCCATTGCAGAAAAATATCTCCTAAATAATGTCCCAGCCCAGACCCAGTGGCCAGCTGTGTGATGCCAGTGGGGCCTGGCCCTAGTCAACCCCTTCATGTGGGGCATCCCTCTCTTGCATTGATTAATGGCCAGTCTGTATCTATCCATGTATCCTAAACTGTGGACACCGTTAGAGATGGGCCTACACACTATACACACACCTTTCCCTAGCTGCATCCCACCTCTATCAAGCACAATGATTTGCCCCTAGGTTACCTTGGGCTAAATATACTCAGAATAACCCTGTTAAAGTCTCAGCCTATACCTAAAGTTACGAAGCAATATGTGCTGCTACTATGGGTGAAGTAGCCGAGCGTCCACATGTGTCACCTCTTGAGGCTGCTGTGGCTCTCAGCTTGCTCGGCCTTGGCCCTCCTCCCACCCTCATCTCCCTCCGCGGCTCTCATCGCATTACCTCCTCCTTCATGTCTCAGCACCTGCACTACCCTCCTCCTCTCGCTCCACCTCTCTTTTGTCATCACGCCCTGCCATTCACCACCACCTCTGTTAACTTTCTGGTGGACTGGCTGTGGGATGGTATGGGAATGGATGCAAGAACATGTACTAAGCATACTCCTTTGATATCAGAGCATCAGTGATATCTGGATGAACATCCCAAGGGATGGCTTATAAACCTTAGAAATGTTGAATTGTTGGATCATAAGACAAAATCGGTCCTCACTTTGTAGCATCATGTCGTCGTCGTGCATAATAGGCCATGCCTTGGGGAATACCCTAAACCCTACCATATTGTCTGAGTACCCACATTAGCAAGAATCTCTCAATAATAAATTAGGTCCTCCCAATCAAGTATAGGGATTGACACAAAAATGACATCTCGACATCATCCTCAGTCCACTGCTTGCAATCAAGATATGGTCACCATACCATAGACTCAAGATCATCTAGTGTCTTCCAGTACTCTAGTTTTCCCAGCATAGGTTGAGCAAGTTAACTAGCATAAATGTGTACATATGGCCTCATGGCTAGGTGTTGTCTCTCACCAACTGGTCGACTGACTGCTATATGCTCCTAGGCCCAGACCTGAAGTTATGTGACCCCAAGTGATAAAATCACTCCTCACAGATAAACAACTTGATGCAAATCATGGTACAAATGGGAAACCATACAACCCCATGCATATCAAGTGCCATGAGAAATCATGCTCTCCAGGATCCTCCCCCATCCAACTAACAGTCCCTTTGACCTACGATCAGGACAAAGGAACCCTCCAACAAACCTGAATAACACAGAAGGAAATGTGGCATACACATCAACCATATCCCTCTAGGGAATCTTATAGCCACATATCGTATCATACTCAAACACCCTACACAGTGCATCAGTCCTTCCCTACTCCATAGAATCATATAGTACAAGCTCTCTAACCACGGGTATCTATAGAATCTGGTATACATCCTCGGGAGTAACTATGATCTCACCAGTGGGAAAATGGAAGGTGTTATGCTCACTGTAGCACCTCTTTGCTAACACTATAAAAAAAAACCCTGTTGATCCTAATATGGGGCATATCAATAAGGGATGAAAAACCACATCGTGCAATGATAGATACCTCAGGTGGCGTTAGGTGTCGAATGAACTCCCATGTCCTAGAGAAATTCTCTCTAATCTATAAACTCGTCAATGGCTCCTATCATCACAAAATAACACAAATCAGCCAATCAAATCAATCACTCAATCAACAAATCAATCAATCAAAATCGCAATTCATTCAATCAATAAATCAACATCAATCAACCTATCAATCTAATTAGCTTTGGTGAGACTTTGACCAAATCTCATGAGCATCTAATCAATCAATTTTTACCTCACCTATCATGAGGTTTATCAATCAATCAATTCAACCTCACCTATCATGAGGTTCATCAATCATTCAACCTCACCTATCATGAGGTTCATCAATCATGCAACCTTGCCTATCATGAGGTTTATCAATCAATCAATGCACCTCACCTATCATGAGGTTCATCAATCAATAAAACTATAATTGATCCTTTCCTATCATGAGGTCAATTATCATCATCCTATCATTGAATCTCACTTATCATGAGATCAAGGGACATCTAACCTGCCAACATCATCAACACAAAGGCTGACATGATCCAACATCATCAACATTAGGGAGTCTAATAAAGCAAATCATCAATCTGGTATAAAACTTCACAAATGTGCTAGAATATTCTTTCTATGCACTAGAAAACCCTATACGCCAAAAAAATTCATCAATGTGCTAGAACAGAGGTTCTATGTGTTGAACTATCAAATGCACCATTTCATTTGATCTATGCACCAGAACAAGGTCCCGATGCATCGATTCACCCTATGCACTAGTTCATCTCATCATTGCACTACCTCATTCCACCTAAGCGCTAAAGGATCCTATGCACCAAAACAGTTATCAGATGCGCTACTTCAGAAAGCCTATGCACTAGTTCATTTATCCTATGCACTAAAATTTTAATCCTATACACTAAGTGTACAGATGCACTAGAATAGTCGTTCTATGCGATATTGCGGTCTTTTTATGTTCTAAACTAAATGAACCGAATTCAAAAATGTAAAAAACAAGCAAGAAAATGAAATTACACAAAGTATGAGGTGGTTTTCGAGGTACATACTAGAGGACCATATGTTTTCAAGCGGTTGTGATGCCTAACCCGCTCGAGCTGATGCCTATGGTAGGGGATCACCATTCTGCTCCAAATTGCTAAATCACTCACTCACTCTCAAGTTTTCAAATTGCAAATGCACAAATGAACTTTCTAAACCAACTTTTTAACCTTTTTAAGGTTAATTAAGTGGCATTTTTATGGGGATGTTTTATTTTATTTTCAAAGGGGCTTTAGTTCATCAAATCATCACTAGCTGACTTGTACATCATTTTTTGAGAGATAAATTGTTTCTGAAGCATAAAATTTTGAGATCATAATCAAATCATTGAAAAATCATCAAAATTTTCAAAAATTCCAAAAAATCCTAAAAAATTCAAAAATTCACTGATTTATCTCCCAAGGGGAAATATATCTATCATTACCTAAAATCAATGTTTGGGGCATCGAATTTATTTTTTTCTCGACATCAGTATCAATTTTTTCTTTGAAGCAACATGAAAACACATTACTTCAAAGATGGGAAAAATGTATACACCTAAAATCGGTCAAGACATTTAATTAATTAAATACTAGTTATTTAATTAATATTTCAACTACTTATAAATAAATTCTCAATTTATTTATATAGTTCATATCTTCTAATTCTCCAAATATAAAATCACATTCCTCTAATTTAATTAAATAAACAAATTTCTATAATTTTTTTTTATTTAATTAATTTTCACTAATCCCAAATTTTGGAATTCAAGCACATGTCTACAACTTTTCATACCACCTCAGCAAGGTCACATGAAATTAAATAATTCTAATTTTTAATTAGAATTATCTTCAACAAACTTTCAAACACGTGGTATTTTTCTCAAACATCAAGCACAACAAGAAGACTTAGCTCAATAACAGCAATAACAAAAAGTAGCCTTAGCAGCACAAAAAGCCACTTTATTAGTACAACAACAAGTAGCTCAACATAACGCCTTACTAGCTCAATAGTATGCCCAACAATGCAACAAGGTTCTTATTATCCTCACTTGAACATCGTCAATTCAAATGCATTAAGAACACATACATCAATACCCCCATCATCTTCACAAAATCTCACACCACCATACACCTTATATAACTCATATGTTATCCCACCATATGTTCCTTCCCCCAACCCGCAAGATGATCTAGAATCACAATTGAAAGTACTCTCACAATAAATGCAAGAGCTTCACATGGGAATGACCAATAAGCCTCATACATAGAACTTGTGTCCTTATCCATTTGACCGAAACATAGCAATGATGCCATTCCCTCCTGGTTTTGAAATCCCTAAATTTGAAAAATATAAAGGGAGAGGAAGTCCTATGGACCATATCAAATAATTTAATGTCATGTGCATGGAGAGGGCTTACAAAAATTCATATCTAATGCCCCTCTTCCCTAAAAGTTTAACAAGTCATGCTATGGATTGGTTCTCTCATTTACCTCTGGGTATCAAAACTTTCCAAGAAATTATTGATAAATTCATCGATCACTAGTCCTTCAATCTTAACATGGACGTTAGTCTAGAAGAGTTATACACTTTTAGACAAAATCAAGGAGAAACTTTCACTAATTTCTTACAATGATGGAGACAAAGAGCTAGTAAAAGAAAGTGGCCTCTTCCCGATGAACAACAAGTGGGAATCATCATAGCCAATCTAGATCAAAATCTATCATTCCACTTGAAAATGTAATGCATCACATCATATGATGAACTTGTACCTAGAGCCCTTAACATCAAAAGAGCTCTAATCTCATAAGGAAATACTCAAGCGTACAAATACAACCATCATTCAACTAGTTCGAATGAGAAACCTTGTGTCTAGGAAAAGAACAAAAACATAACAAGTGACGGTGTAGTAGATGCTAAGTTTGTACTAAGTGCGCCTAGACCTAATAAAAATTAAGTTGCTAACATCCAACTGACTGTGCAAGAAACATCTCCTCAGAACAATTAGATCAATAACACCAACATGCAACAAAGGCAAACCACTAACAAGAATATTTATCCCAAACGTAAGTAAACACAATTATCAAAACACATCAAAATGATCATGTAGAAGTTGGTAGAATCAAATTTGATAACACTTTCCAACTTTGTAAACTACCAAGAACAACAAGAGAATCCATCCTGTTATGAGTGTGATCTCTATGACTTTCACAAAATCAAAGGACACAAAACATCAAACTACATGAAACTTAAGGATATCATCCAAGACCTCATAGAAAACAATACCATATCTATTGTGGTACCAGCTGGGAACCAGGATCTTAAGATATAAAAGAACCCTATGCCAGATCATAACAAAGAAAAAAACAATGGAAAAGCTAAGGATTACACCAATGTGCAACATACCTATTCCAATGTAGTTGCCTCCTATGATAGCGTTATCACTATTGTCACCATCAAAGGAGCTAGTGAGGAATGTGGAGTCACCACACAACATGGAAAAATAACCGTTCAAGGAGTCCCATCTCAATCTAGGACACAACCTAATTTTCCCACATCTAATCCTAGCAATTAGAATCTTCTAGACCAGCTTAAGAAAACCCCCACACATATATCAATCTTAGAACTCTGAAGGTTATCCCTTGTACATAGGGAAATATTGAAAAAATCCTTGTCTGAGTCATCTATTCCTAAGAACATTGATATTGATTAGTTTTAAGCTATGGTAGGGCATATCACTAACCATCTTCTTACCTTCTCCATGCAAAAACAACCATCACAACCATCTCATAACCATGCTTTACACCTTGAGGTTTTCATTCATAAAAACAAGGCTAAAAGAGTCTTGGTAGATGGAGGTGCTGGTTTGAACATTTGTACCTTGTAGTTGATAAAAAATCTAGGCTATTCAGAAGATACTATTGAGAAGACAAAAAGTACCACCATCAGAGCATATGACGACCAAGAATGGGTATCACAAGGAATCGTTGCACTTCCAATCCAAGTGGGAACTCTTATTGTAGAAACTACATGCCAAGTGCTTGATCTTGATCTTTCTTATAACATACTACTTGGTCAACCCGAGATCCATGCCCTAAAAGTTGTAGCCTCAACTTATCATCAATGTGTGAAGTTTCCTTTTGAAGGAATAGAAATTACCATATATGGAGATCTTGAGAATTTCTACTATTGTAAAATTATTGAGGCCAAGTTCTATAAGATACCCCAAATACCCAAATATGATGATAGGCCTACACCATCAAGATCATTTGTTGACCCATCATCCTTAGCCTCTACACTAATATAAAAAATTCCCATTATACAGAGTATACCCAATGTCAAAGTAGTAATCTAGGATGATGGTTGTGGAAACTACAAACTATTGAAAGACACCTTTGTATTGGGAAAGTTACCTATTTCTCCTCAATCACATGGGAAACCCACATCTAGCAGCAAAGAACCCAAAATAATCAATATGGCAGCTACCACCTTCACCAAGTGGGAAGATTTGAATCAAGAAGATGTCAATGAGGAAGATATCTCTAAATTCCTCTATCAAGATGAATGAATTGTTCCTGCTCTTCCCATGGAAGATAAAACCAAAGGCTAGCAACTCATGCAGAATTGGGGATATAACAAGAATAAAAAGCTAGGAAATAATGATAATGGTTTACTAGAACCCATCATTCCTAAGAAATGAATAAAGAATCTTGGCTTAGGTTGTACTCCTAGCAAGGTCACACTTATTGGAAAAGGTATTTCTGCTAAAGGAGTTGAGGCTTCCTCTTGGTCACCTACATCATGTGATACAACCTTAGATGACTTTCCCCTTGATGTTACTGACCTATTTGAGAACAAAACCCTCTTTATGATATCCATAACATCCTTTGTATCAAGAAACCAACCAACAAAAATACACCTAGTATACCCACAACTCATTGACATGGACCAACAAGGACCATTGATTCTAGATTTATTCAAAAACTATGAAGCGATCTCATAATTCATGGGACTTCATGTAAACTTATCATGCGAAGATCAAAAAGTAGGATTTTACAGAAAGATCGACACAAGGGCATACTATGGGGAAATGATTGAATCCTTCAATTGCAAAATAAATGAAATGCAACTAACATGCACATCCTTGAGTGAAAATCACCTAGTGGCACTCTTTGATCCTAAAATGGTAAAAATAAAGGATGCATTCGACAGTGAAAACCTTTTTGAGGCACCCAAGGATGAGGGATTCAATCTCCCCCTTAGTGCAATGCATTCAGAGAAATCAACAGTACTAGCAAAAAAATCCACTCCAGTCAATGTGGGAACAAAGGAGGCATCTAACATCACATTCTATGTTGAGTCATTGTTAGATGAAGAACAAAAGAACCTAGCAACATTCATCAAAGAGAAAAGAGCCAACTTTGCATGGTCATACATAGATATGCTAGGCCTTGATCCTGAAGTGGTTGTGCATCACTTAGCAATCTATCCTAAAACCAAACAAGTTAAGTAGAAATTAAGGAAGATGCATCCTTAGATTGCACTCTTGGTTAAACTAGAATTAAAAAAACTTCTTGATATTGGATTCATCAAACTGATAGATTATCTTGAGTGGTTTTCAAACTAGGTACTAATCTCAAAACCCCCTAGGGACATCAGAATCTATACTGACTTCATAAAATTGAACAAGGCATGCCCAAAGGATGATTTCCCTCTTGCCAACATCAATCTCATTATGGACCTAATAGTTGGGCATGAAATGTTGTCTCTCATGGATGGTGTTTTAGGTTATAATCAGATCATAATTTCCAAGGAGGATCAACATAAAATTGCATTCACTTGTCCATGGGGAACCTATTGCTAGAATGTTATGCCATTCAGGTTAAAAAATGTAGGAGCAACCTATCAAAGAGCAATGACGCTCATCTTTCATGACATGATCTAGAAAATAGTTGAAGATTATGTGGACAATATTTTGGAAAAATCAAAGAAGAGAAGTGATCACATACAGGTCTTAGGACCTATCTTTGATAGGCTTGAAGAATACAAGGATGACTAAATCCAAAAAAGTGTGTTTTTGGGGTCACATCAGGGAAACTTCATGGCTTTATTGTCTCACAAAGAGGGATGGAAATTGATCCCACAAAGGTAAAATCCATTCTAGATATGGAACCAATGCAAACATTAAAGCAAATGAGAGGATTATAAGGAAAATTGTAGTCTATCAGAAGGTTCATAGCACAACAATCAGATAAAATTCACCCCTTTTCGCATCTCCTCCATAAAGGGATAACCTACAAGTGGGATGACAAGTGTGATAAAACTTTCTAGTAGATCAAAGTTTATCTACTAACACCTCCAATGCTCATGCAACCAATACAAAAAAAGCCACTGATCTTGTATATCTCAGCAACACCAACAACACTAGGAGCTCTTTTAGCACAAAATAATGAAAATGGAAAGGAAAGAGCCATCTACTATATTAGTAAAACCTTGGTGGGCTATGAGATGAACTATTCACCCATTCATCCTATGAGAGTGGATTTGGATAACAAGCATCAAAGGGACATTACTATGATGTCTTAACCAAGAGGAAGCCTTAACTACTTTAATAGAAGTCCACAATGGAATATGTGGGTCACATTCTAGCAGTATGAGATTAGCTAAGAAACTGTTGAGGACATGGTACTATTGGCCAACCATGGAAAAGAAGCTCATTAGTATGTGCAGAAGTGTATCCAGTGTTAACAACATGGGGATCTAATTCATGCTCTAGATCAAGAATTGTAGCCAATGATCACACCATGGCCTTTTTCACAATGGGGCCTAGACCTCATAGGAAAAATCACCCCAACCTCCTCAAATGGCCACAAGTTTATCATAACCACCACTGAGTACTTTACTAAGTGGGTAGAAGCCATTCCTATGACCTACATAATGGGGAAATAGATTGCCAAGTTTATCTTGAATTACCTTATCTATCATTATGGTATTCCACAAACTCTCATCTTAGACAATGGAACCCCTTTTAAAAATTAGGATGTGAAAGAGTTGTGCCAAAGATTCAATGTCCAACACTAATTCTCCACCCCATACTATCTCCAAGGCAATGGCCAAGCGAAAGCTATGAACAAAACTATCCTAAAAATCCTAAAGAAAATAGTTAATGAAGTTGGCCATGATTGACATCTATAGCCAAATACCACTCTTTGGGCTTATTGAACCAGTATTTGCACACCTATAGGTGCAACTCCTTTCTCTTTGGTCTATGGATTGGAAGCCATCTTGCCTATTGAGGTTGAGCTCCCATCATTGTAAGTTTCATTGTAGAACCTAAATACTAAGGAAGAATACAGAGTGTCTCAGCTGAATCAGCTATAATTCTTGGATGAACATCATCTTGATGCCCTTAATCACTTGCAAGAATATCAAAACTGACTGAAATGGAGCTATAACAAGAGAATCAAATGTTGGTCATTCCAAATCAAAGATCTTGTCTTAAAATAGAATCAGAAGAACCTTCCAGATCAAGACAAGAAAGGAAAGTTTGAACCTAACTGGTTGGGTCCCTTTGTCATCACAACAAGCTGTAGATCAGGAGCATACCAACCATCAACCCTTGTGTGATCCGTATCTTGGTTTAATTTTTTTTTGTAAGCTGGACACTAAACTAATTTTTTCTAAACTGAAATCTTCACTTTTAGACACTATGCAGTAAACCCTTAGAGATTTGAAGATGATGCAAACTAGTGATTTGTGAATTTTGTAGATTCTAAATATATTTTTCAAAAAGGGTGGAATCGATTACGCTGGCACCATCTCCTTTTGGAAACTATTTTTCAATAAACAACATTTTTAAGGGTGGCCCACCTTTAACTTTTTTTTTTTCCATGGAGATAAAATTCTATTTTTTCAAATTTAGATTTGCTTAACTACAATATCTAGTGCTTCCAATTGGTTTCACTTAGTGTTTTGTGAATGGCTTTTTCCTTAATCAAGTTTTGGAGTCAAACCAATTACAATTCAGACATAGGCAGACCATATAACACAACCTTTTTTGTATGTATTGAAATTCAATATTTTTTGTTGGATCAAGGACTTCAATATCTGGTGCACTCATATTTTTCAATTTTTTTTTGATAATCTTCTATTTTTCCACATGTGCAAAACAAAGAGTTTGATTTTCGGTGAGAAACCTACATTTACAAGAAATAAAAATAAAATATAATAATCAAATTAAATTTAATTAAAATTATACTTTTTTGGAAGATTATAATAAGGACTACATACTTACAAAAAATAAATTTTAAATGAATTCATTTGATTGCCCAAAAGGTAAATCAAAAGTGTTTTTTATCAGCATTTTGATAGATGTAAAGGAGACTCTGTTATAGGTATGGTTTAAAACTAGCAAGATTCTATCCAATGGGGATTGGTCTAAGGTGGTTTGATCAAACCCTCTTCAATTGGAATCCTTTAAATGGAACTTTTCAAGGCTTAGATCATTATATTTTCTAAAAAATGCAATTTTGGCAAATTAGGATCTCATAGAAGTGTAAACCACTATTGTGGCGGCCACCCCACGAAGGGTGAACCCCTTGCAGGAACCAACTAATAACCCCTCAATCTCGTCAGGATAGTCAGTGTGTCAAACAAATTGTTCATTGGTCATATCGGGTTCTTGTATATCTTGAGGTCATCAAAAATCTTATTAGAAAATGCCAAAAACATTTAGAAAATATTATCTTGAAAAGTTCAAAAACATTCAAAAAATTGTAAAGGAAAAATCCAAAACATCCAGAAAACATCAAAAACCATAAAAAGGTCAAACATCAAAAATCCAAAAAATAGTGTCTCCTTGTCAAACTATGTTGTCTCTAAGCTTGAACATAGGAAAGGCCATCATTGATGTGCCCTTGAGACACCCTAGGTCATTCCTTTAGCATTCTATCATAATAAACTGACATCTTTCATTTGTCCATATTTTCATCTTGTAAATGGGTTGAGTCAGTCAAACTATGTGGTCTCTACATGTATATCATAGGCAAGGCTTATCTTTGATTAGCCACCGAGGCTGCTAGGATAGGTCTTTAGGTTAGCTTCTTGGTCAAAACTTGGAAATTCTCATAAAACCCATAAACATCCAAATTCTCAAAAAATCCCTAAACATTCAAATATTTAGAAAACACAAAAACAATACAAAATATTCAAAAAGACCTAAAATGGCCTCAAAACATCCCTGAAAAATACCAAAAACATTGAGATATTCTAGAAAATCCAAAACCACCCATACCATCTCGCTTTCACCTATAGTAAAATTTCACCTATAATAAATCAATCATCACCTTCAACCTTTGGCAAAACAAATAGAAAGAAAACATAGTAAGTCATAAAGTGAGAACCTAAGTTTCATAACCTAAAGTCTAGATCATAGGTAAATACATCAGTGAAGTTTATATCAATGACTCATCTTAGCATCATTGTCCTAACATCAAACAACCTATGATCAATGTGTCCTAGGATGTATCCTTCCTGTGATGGATATTAGTATCAGATATCACTTTAGCTAAACTTAAAATAGGAAATAGATATAGATAAAACTAATTTTGTGTCTTTGATCTTCTCTTATGATTTATCTTAATGACCCATTCCAAGGACCTCTCGATGATGTCTAACAAAATGATTTAGAGAGAAAGGAATGGGGAATCAATCATTATCTTTCATTTTCTATGCTTATGGGTACTCTTGTAAAATAATCTTGGCAGATACTTGCTTAGTTGTGTGTAGGAAGGTTGTTTAGGATATGTTGTTTAATATTGCGTATGCTTTGTTCCAATATATTTTAAGCTTCTAACTTTCATTCCAATGAGGTTTCTATATGTCAAGATGTGAACATGAACTATCCTATCTATTTTTCGATTCAAAGTCCATTACACTAGATACAACGTCCTCCTAGTTATCAATACCTTGATGCATCATTTCTACATGTTATATCAAACAATAAGGAATTATGGAAAATCCCAATCCTAAAGTGTGAGCAACTCATCCAACATTCATCCTAAATTTTGCATTGTCTTTCCACCATCTCTAATAAAGTCTCGATGGATCATGAACTTGTTGGATCTTTTGAAGAAATCATCAAAACCGATGGTCATTCATTCTTTATTCGTCTATACTCCCTTCACACTAACCTGATATTATGGAAGCCAACAAAAACATCATCAATGCATCCACCCTCCATCCACAAACCATCAACATACATACATCTCATAATCATAGCATCCATCTCATAATAATTACACATCATACATTTTACATTATCATTTGAGTCATGATGGATAATATACATTGGTTATTCTAAGCATCTTAAATCATTGCATATCATAAGCATTCCATAACATCAATATATCATAATCATACATCCATTACATATTGTGAAAAGATAATGAAAAAGAACATAAAATTGCATCCATTCATATCATGATCATCGCATATCATGCAGACATAAGTAAAGTGCATCCACACATGATCAAATATAAGCATCTCATCCATCAATACATGAAATAAGGTGAACACACCATATAAATCATCTGTATCCATATCATATATATCTCAAAAAAATGAATGTCATGGTACAAAATATGGATTAGTGTATGTTTATCAATGATAGTACAATATCCACGAGGATATAAAAAAGGAGCCCATGAATGTATATCTATGATAAAGAATGGGGAAACAAAATAAAGAAGTGTTTGCACATCAAAAAGATAACCTTGGTGGCTGCTACCCTCTCTAGCCTTCCTCTTAGGCTAATCCTCTGCTCGCGGTCATGCATTGTTGTGCTATGAAAAATTGGGTTGTTGTAGTGCCACTGGTACATCACGATGATAATGGTTTCTATATTATGTGGCCTTTGTAACTACCTCTATACAATTGCGCCAAAATAGTTTGACCATGAGTTGCCACCATCATGGCCTCAATCTACTGGTATCTAGAAACCTCCTATTCTCTCTCACCGATCATGGCCTATACTTGTTGCAAAGCATGATCCCTCTCACCCGTGATAGACACCACCTATTGTCGTGCTTGGTTGCGCTCAGCAGTGATACCAAAATTTTTTTGGGAGGCTTGATCCCACTCATGATTCAATGTCTACACCTACTATTGTAGCTAATGTATATGTGCATCCCTCACATCTAGTGGTGGTGGCACTACCTATGGCTATACTTGTGGCTGCTGAGGAGGCTACTACTGTACAACCAGGAGAGCCCCCAAAACCTACCCATCCTGGCCACCCTGGCCACCCTGTCCTCTACCTCTCCTTGCTCCCCTGCCTCTGGGCCTCCCTCATGGTCAAGTACCTGTTAGATTTGTCAATCATCAGGGAGGTACAAACCAAGCATCATATGTAGGCATAGTCTATGCTATTTATTGTGCCTTTAATCATATTTCCAAGGCTAAGCCACTAACTACCTAAAGCTCTTGACTACCTTGAGAGCTGGGATGGTCAGTCCCCATGTTGGAAATTCTCTAGCCGAACTCACAAAAATGGCCCTATATGCATCATCAAGTCTATCTTGAACCTCTCCAAACTGTTGGGCTACCCTATTTGGTAGATATCACTCAATAATATGATGCTTGGGACCTTGCATATATTGGGTCTTCTTGGATAAGTAAAACTACTGAATTTCATCAAACCATGGTTGCATCTAAAGCCATAAGCACCAGCAGAAAACTGTCATATCATCAATCACTTGTCGCTAATATAGGAGCCCAATATATCCTATGTACCTTAGGGTAATGGAACCTTTGTACCTCCAAATGAAAGGATCATCTAGCTCCACATCTTCCATCTAAACAATAGGTCAAAGCATGGAAATGTGTTCCCATGCCCAAATATGTAGCAAGTCACCCTTGCACACCAATCACTCTCCCATCACAGTATACAAAATCATGCAAATCATGATATAGGGAGGCTAGCATCACGAGCCCTCATGCAAAAAGTTTCCTTATGTACAACATGTGATGCCACCCCAAGCCCGTCCTAGGCTAAATATTTTGTTGTCTCTATCTGGGGCAACCAAACCCGAAATGATGGTTGCAATAATCAATTTGAAGGTCAAAACATGACCTCTGTATGACTCCAGGTCGATCTATGATGTAGCCAAAGTAATTTGATCCATCTTCATAACCTCAAGGTAGGCATCAAACCTAGCATTGACATCATAAATCACATGGTCACCATGTATGGGAAAATGTAGTATACGCCATACATCCTCCAAGGTCATCCTTTCAGAAGATGGAAAAATGACATCTTGTTATGCTATCTCTTGCACAAAGAAGTCATCATGGCAAGATGCATCTGAATCATAGGTGCATATGCGACATACCAGAGGCTTATCTCTCCCAAGTGCTCCTGGCACAACTTTGACAAATCGCCAAGTCTCTCAAAAATAGTGGGCATGTGCTCCCACAACATCAATAGTGGAAAGACCTCCTGCATCCACGAAGCACACAACATCAGGAAATCAAGAAAATTTTACTCAATTTAAAATTTACAGCTCAAAAATCACAAAAGCTTCATTGTTTTCAATAGCATCACTATATTCAAATTTCAAATTGCAATGCCCAAAGCATTTATAATTACAAATCCCTATATGCATTTCTAGACACATGGGTATCGCATTTTAAACTTTGGCATACTCTAACCCTAATTTCTAAATTGGCAAGTGAATCTCCATACAAGCATGCATCACCATTTAAAATTAGAAACCCTAAATTTTAAATCATGAATAGTGTCACCATATAAATATGCATAGCTATAATTCATTTAGGCATCATCGATTTCAATTTGGTCATTGCCATATAGCGACACTACCAAAGTTTGAACTTTAAAGTGCAATAAATGCATCGAGAAAACAAATTTCAAATCATGTTTGGAGTTACATACTAGTGGTCCTACACTTGGAAGTCACTTGAAATCTTGAACTTGATCGAATATATGTCTAGGAAGCTCTCAGCGTGCCATTTCGTTAGAGGGTCAGAGCTCAAAATAACAAGAATCTCTTAAGTGTGAATGCACAAATGAGTTGAAAGTGACCCTTCTTGGCTTATTTAAGCTAGAAAATGAGGGTTTCTTTTGCCCTAATTTAACCTTGAAGATAGGGTTTATCATCATTTTCACCAATCTTTCCAAACTAAACCTAATTTTGCATTGTTTTTTGCATTCTTGGCATAATTCTTGCATCCTGGAGCCTTTTTTGAACCTTGGGGTAGCTTTTCACCTTTGTCGAGAAATCAACCCAAAATTTGAAATTTTTGCCCAATTTCTTGAGGGGTTAGGAAATCATCTTTATTCTTCCATAGTTTTAATCCAAAGAGCGTTATTCTTTGAACCAAAGCAATAGGTATCTCGCTTCAAAGAGGGGAAAAATCTAGACACAAAAAATGTCCTAAATGATATCATACACTAAAAACAGGTTTCCTAACATTATTTCATCCTCAAAACCATCTTCTTTTCACTTAATTGATTAAATTATCCTAGCTATTTAATTAATTTCATCATTTTCATCCATTAACCTAATTCATCAAAATTTGGTTAATTCATCCCTTTTCACTCTAACATTCCATTTCATTAAATTAAATAAATCAAAGCATTTAATTTAATTCCCAGAGTCATCTTATTTAATTAAATAACACTAAGTTATTTAATTAAATATTATCTCTCTTCTCCCCATTTATTAAATCATTTAATTTAATAAATATCACCTTATTCCTCCAAATCCCCTAATTGCATGATTAAACCTTGTTTAATTAGCAATTAAACTAGTTTTCCTCTAAAAGGGAATATTCCCTTGGAATATTCTTTATCTCCCTTTTTTGCATAATTAAAGTTTTCTTTAATTTACAAAATGCCTTTTTCCTCACCCAAAGGAATATTCTTATTCCTCCATCATTTGAAAAAGTGATATTTTCACTTGGCTTCTTAAACAAGTTTTAACCTTTAACCTTTGGAACAAGTCACCTTTGACTTGTGTGAGTAGGTCAAAAGTGTGTTTGTTTGAGGCAAGTGTGAACCCTTGATTAAATACCATCATGCATTCTCATCTGATGATGAGAATCCATGATCCATGACTCTCATCTCCTCCATCTTGGACCGTTGATTAATCTTTTCAATCTCAACCCTCCATTTCTCATTTTCTCTCCTATAAATAAAACACTATTTGGAGACAAATGGATCCATCATTCAATTTCAAACTTATGCTATTGAATCTCATATCCAATCACACTCATATTTCACTCACTTTTTATGCTATCTTAGTTAATTTTAATTGCATAATAGCTTAGAGCATCCATTAATGGTTTCCATGCATCCATCTTAGTTTGTATATGAATTATGGTTTTCATCTTCTAGCTTAGAATTAGCTTATATTAGCTTAGCAATAGCATAATCAATTCTTTTTCAGCATAAAATCATGGCAACTTAGCTTGCATCATGTTCATTTTTAGCATAAACTAGGTTTTCATACATCAATCACAATGGTTTCGTCGATTTTCTTCCATAGGATTAATTGAAATAGGCTCACTGATCATGGGATTGGTAAAGGGTCATCATTTCACATCAACACGACACTAATTCCAAAATAGGATAAGTTTCAAATGGGTTAGAGTAGGAATTTAAGTATTTTTGTGTAGTTTGTAACTTTCAGTTTCAATTAAATGCTTAGTTTAATTTTCCAATTTGAATGATCTTATTTAGTAGATGTAGGTTTATTTGGGTAAATTATGGTTCAATTCATCATGGATTAAGCGTAATGGATTAGAATTGACAATCCTCATCTCCCAAGAATAAGCTTGGAGATGCTTGAGATAATTGATACACTATTCATCAAGCATTTCAAGTTGATGTAATTGATGCTCTTTATAGGTATTATCATAAATAAGCCCCTTGAGAGTAATTCTTAATGAAGGAATTTCTAACTCTAATGGAATTGTTGCCTCAACATCATAAACAAGGTTGTAGGGAGTGTTTCTGATAGATTTTCTAACACTTGTACGATAAGCCCACAACACATGATTTAATTGAGTGTGCCATTCTTTATTATGTTTACTTACCATTTTCCTTAGGATTTGTTAAATAGTTTTGTTAGTTGATACTTCTTGACCATTTGATTATGGATAATATGGCATTGAAAAATGATGTTGAATATGAAAGGTTTCCAAAAATTTCTTCACATCATTATTCTTAAACGGAGTTCCATTATCTAAAACCAATATGGAAGGAAGACCAAAGCGAGCAATAATGTGTTCCAATATAAAAAAACATGTCAACTATTGTGGAATAAAGAGGTATAGCTTCTACCAACTTCATAAAATAATCTATTGCAGTAATTATAAATGTATGTCTAGTGGGAGAGGGTGGTGATATTTTTCCAATAAGATCCAAACCCCAAATCGAGAATGGCCAAATAGGAACTTGGGAATGAAGCTTAGAAGCTAAAGAATGAAACAAATTTTTGTGTTCTTGACATTTATGATATTTCCTAACATGAGAAAAAAATTCTTGTTTCATATGTCTCCAATAATATCCTATACAGATTAACTTTTGAACTAACGATCTTCCTCCAAAATATCCCCCACAAGAACTTGCATGAACTTCTTCAAGGGATCTAGGTATTTTTGATTGTTTAAGGAATCTAATTAAAATGCCATCAAATGGTCATCTATATAACACACCCACAAGGATTATGTCTTTAGATGCAAGTTTTCAAAGATGAGCTCTAGTGTTTTTAGTTGTAGGCTCAAGAAAGGTACCTTCTTTTAAGTAGTTGGATATTGTTGTATACCATTCACTAGATTTTTCAATATCGATTAATAACACTTCCTTGATTTTGTCATCTATTGATGGTATTCTGATCATATGGACTATAAATGTGAAATTGATAGAAGGATCTTCAGGAGATACAAGGGAAGTAACACTTACCATTGCATCTACATGTCGATTATCCTTTCATAGTATGTTGTCAATGATATATGATTAAAAGTGTTCCAATAAATTCATTGTATTATCTTTATATTTAGACAACTTATCATGTTTTCCTTGATATGAACCACTTATCTACTTAACAATTAATTGAGAGTCACCAAAAATATTAATGTGTTGAAAACCAAGAGCTAGAGGTAGGCATAATCTAGCAATTAAGGCTTCATACTCTGTGGTGTTATTTATGCATAGGAAGTTCAATAGGTAGGATAAGGGAATAGGCTTTCTAGAGGGTAGAATTATTATAACCCCTACTCCAGAGCTGAATCTACATTTAGACCCATCAAAGTACAATTCCTATGTTTCCTTTTTGATAGTCAACACACTTTCATCTAGGAATGAGTCCATATCAGGTAACGCTAATGGAAAAGGAGCATTAGATAAATGGTCGGTTAAGTATTTTCCTTTAATTTATTTTTGAGAGATAAATTTAAGATCAAACTCAGATAACAACATAACCCATTTAGCTAAGTGTCCTAATAAATCAGTTTTAGCAAAAGGATGTTTTAAAGGATCAAACTTTGTCATCACATGAATTTTTCATGTTTAATAAGTAATGTCTCAATTTACTAGTAACAAATACAAGAGCCAAACATTGTTTTTCTATCATTATATATTGAGTTCTGTATTCAATCAAAGTTCAACTAATGTAATAAAAAGGATTTACTTTACCATTATCATCTTGTTGAGCCAACAATGCTACTAAAGCATGAGTTGATGCTGCTTTATAAATGATTAATGGTCTTTCTTGTGTAGAAGGTTGTAAAATAGGAGGAGTAGCGAGATAGTCTTTCAAACTTTCAAATGCCTATTTAAAATCCCCATTCTAATTAAATTGTGAATATTTCTTAAGAAGTTGTGTAAAGGGTAATGTTTGATCTACCAAGGATACCACAAATCGATGGATAACTTGAATTCTTCCTTATAAAGTATGCAACTAAGAAATATTTTTAGGAGGTTTCATGTTAATGATAGCATCAATTTTCTTCATTTCCACCTCAATGCATCTATGGGATACTATAAAACCTAACAATTTTCCACTATCCACACCAAAGACACATTTTTTTGGATTCAATATCATGTTATACTTACATGCATTCTTTCAAAAAATTCCAAAGGATGCCAACATTGTCTTGATAGGTTAAAGATTTGGCTAGAATATCATCAACGTAAACTTCTAAAATCTTATGTATGTGATCATGAAATATCAATGTCATAGCTCTTTGATATGTTGCACCTACATTCTTTAATCCAAAAGGCATAACCACCAAACAAAATGTTCCCCAAGCTGTAGTAAATGTTGTCTTATATTGATCTTGAGGGTTGATGAAGATTTGATTATATTCAGAAAAAACATCCATGAAGGACAACATAACATGGTCTCCAGTCGAATCTACTATCATGTAAATATTAGGAAGGGAAAAGTCATCTTTTAAAGATGCTTTATGAAGGTCACAAAAATATGTACACATCCTAATATGATTATCTCCAGGTTTGTAGTGTGGATCATGGAAGTGTCGTGGGACAGAGACCAAGCAGGCTTGTTGGGGTTTCCGTCTCAGCCTATGACCCAAATGAGGCTATGTTGGGACATGTGTGTCTCCCATCATGGCAGAATAGTGGGGACTGTGTGTGCATTATATCCTTGGCATCAGTTCTCAAAGTATGTAGTTCCAGAAGGTTCGAGATAGTAGTGTTTATGGTCATTTGTGTTTCATCTTTAAAATGAGACACTTCACCATTTGGTCATCACTGTTTTGTGGGATTAGCTAGGAGTATGTTGGTTGTAGCTCCTACACGGAGTGCATTTTAGACTTTGAGCAGATATGTTCATCATTTGTGACATTCACTGTTTCTGCTGTCCCAAATATTTCTTGTTTTCAGCAGTGCTTTGACTCATATTTTGTGAATTGGGAAAATGCACTAGGAAGCTGTGGTAACCATTATTCAGGAATTTAAATGTGTCAAATCGTTAGGTTGTTTGGTGAGACATGTGGGACTGTTGCGTGATGGTGTGAAATTTGTTGTTGTTTGTTGCATCTTGGTACATTTTAAGACGGTCTTAGAACTTTGTGGGACTCTGCATTAGGTTGTTGGTTATTTTGTGCCTCTTTGTATACAGACATTTTCAAAACTCATAATCTCTTCCATAAATTATTTCCATCTCTTTCGAATTTAGTGGTTGTTCATAATCAACTTCAACAAAGTTTGTTGTATAACTTATGTCTTTTTCTAGAGTGGATGAAGTAGATGCTTGTGAAGGTTTTTTCAAGTTTTTTGTTGATAATATTGCTAGTTCTTTTCCCCTTTCAAATTTTTTTGTTGTGATCTTATACTCTCCCTTAAATGTAGGTGTAAAATCTAAAGAACCCCAATCATCATTAGAGAGACTTGTGATTTCCTCAGTTTTTTATTTTTTTTCTTCCTCTTCAACAATTTCCACTTTTGAAGTTGGTATCAATATTTTCAAAGGAATTTCTTTATCTTTCTCAATGTGTAAACAAATTTTTGGTTCAAGATCAGCTTTGACTATGTACACTTGGTTGTTATAGACATATTTCATTATACAATGAAGAGTTGAAGGCATCACTTGCATCTCATGAATCCATGGTCTACCTAAAAAAAGATTATATGAAATATCTTGAGGCATAACATGGATTGGAGTTCGCAATGTGACTTTTCAAAATGTAATAGGTAATGTGATCACACCAAGTGGTTATTTTTAGCTACATTGTCAAACCCATGAATGGACAAAGAATTAGGTTCAATCTTAGTTTTATCCACTCCAAGCTTATATGAAAGGATTACAATACACACATTAAGGGCCAATTTATTGTCAACAAGGGTTCTCTTTATCCCAATCCTATTAATGTGAACTATTATCATGAAAGCTTCATTTTGGTTTTGGACTTCCAAAGAAGGTAACTCACTTTGATGAAAAATAATGTCTAGATTAACTGAATTTATTCCTTGAATAAGGGTTGCTACATCATTTATATTTGTACTAGGAGGAATCACAACTTGTTGCAAAGATATTTGAGGCATACTATGGTAGTTAGGTGAGGCTTGAATAATATTCCATAAGGATATCTTAGCAAGAGTGTTTTCAAGTTGTTCAACAAGAACATACTCCTTTCCACTATGTAAAGGAAAATGAGGACCACTAGGAAAGATAGGTTTAGGTAATGGTAATGAATAGGAGTGGATTTTTGTTGCCTATTGTTCTTTATACTATGTGTGAAAAATAGTATTGCAACTCAATTGTTGTGAAACATTGTTACTATCAAGTTTCTTTGTAAAGCTCAATATATATCCTAGTTTTAATGGTTTATTTTTAGGTGGTTATAAGATAAGCATGGTTTTTTTTTTAACTTGAGGTTGATGTGAAGATGGGTAAATAATAAGCTAGGGTGTGATTGCATTAACATCTCTTTGTTTTGGTTTATTAAGACAAGCTTTAGTGGATGAACCTTATGAGATGAAGTCCTCATGGGCTTCATATAACATGTCAAATTCATCACTACTAAAGGGAATGAGGGATATGTTAACTATGAAAAAGAGATCTAACATGATCAAACGACTAACATTTCTCCAAGGGTTTTGTCAAAATTTTCTTGTTTTTGTTTATTTTGTTTGATATTTTTAGTTTTTATTTTGTTTTCTAATGATTGAAAAATGTAAACTAATCTATCATAACTATGAAATGATGTTGAAAATAAAGGAAAAATATAGAAATGCAACACTATCCTCAACTGAAATATGCAATAAATGATTTCAAAAATGCTACAAGATCTAACTAAAGAAGCAATAACTTGAATTCAAAAATAGACAATTTTAGGAAACCAATTCTTGGATCTAAAAATAGCAATAGAAATGCAAAAAAGAGGCTAAAAAATCACCTAGAAACTTGTCTAAAGGGTCTTTATAGGGACTCATTCACCCATGGGTGAATGGGTCCTTGCTTAGGGTTTTTAAAATTGAATTTCAAAGATCTAAGTTTATTTTTATGTATTGTCTATTTTTTATTACAAATAGGGGTTTCTATAACAAGTTTTTCAAAATAAGGGTGTCTAAATGCAAGATCAAGTAAAGTAAAATGATGAACAAAATGGCTATTTTTAGAATGGATTTTTTAATCTAAATCTCAACTTAAACAATTGAATGATGTTCTTGATGTAAGTACAATGCAAAATGAATGCAAATTTAATGCAATTTTTTATATTTTCTATGAATTTAAAGGATGCAAACATGGAAATTTAACCCTAAATGTAATGTTCACTACTGCAAACTAGCAAAAAATTCAGATCTATGGTTGAAATAGACTCCAATTTTTAGAATTGTGTTGTATAAGGTCGAGTTCACCAAAATGAAATGAAAGAAAAATAGGGTTTTCCAAAATGGAAAGGTAAGTCCAAATAGGGGAAATAGACCATATATCCCTACATTCATTAGGAAATTAGATCCCCATAATGAATTGAATGACAATCCTTAGGTGAATCAACCCAGTGTGAGAATCTTTATATTTCCTTATGCTTCAAGGACGGGGATCAAGGTCAAACAACACTTTGGGGAGAAAAACTAGAAACATAAAATCAACTCCAAAATGCAATATATCACTTGGATCTTGAGGATTAAGCATAAAAATAAGAGAAACAACAATATTTCTAGAAAATTTGAGAGGGAATAACACTATGCATTTATCATAAAAATCAATTTCTACAAGCCTATCAAGGGCTCATTCGTCCATGGGCGAATGGGTCCAGGTCACCTTTTCTAGAAATTTTTTAATCTAAAATCTAAGTCTAAAACCTACACTTATTTCCTATACCTTTGAACCTTTGCTCCTAGATCTGGATCTGTGACAAATGTGCAAAATAAAAATTGTTGTTTGGTAGTGGATGGGGGTTTTCCTCACTCAAACCCCTAGTTTGGTAATTAAAATTTTATGAAAAGAGTAGATCTAAAACATGAAGGTGTGTGGAAGCCCTAATATTAAGTTTGTATAGTATTATAAGAGCTTATATGAAAAGAAACCCTACTCAAATGTGTTAGAATAGGATCCCTTAATGAAAAAATGAATAATGATGAAGACCTACTTTGGGAGATATCAAATCACCCTAATAGATCAAAAATTTGATAATAGCTTCCTTTAGGTAAAAAGTAGAATGATAATAGAAGATCAAACCACTTAGGAAACAAGTAATTAGGCATAGTTTCATGGCTTGCTTCATCTCCCAAAACCTAGAATCCATCACGATCCTCCATAGGCATCTATCATCAATCTTTGACAATGCTTGGTCTTATTGACAAAATGAGCCTCAAGACCTACAAAAACAAATAGAACTCTGCTCCAAGACTTCAACTTTGAATGCTTGATTGATTTTTCCTTGCTCTTGAATGTAAATGCTTGTGATCTCATGTGAATCTCTTGCTTGTCTATTGAAAAATGATTGAAATACTTAGCTTTATAGGCTTCCTTTCTAATTTATCATTTATTATATCCCAAAACTGACACTTAGAATTTGAATTTAGGACCTTGAAATCCTACCAAAAACATGTTTAAATTTGGGTTTGTGAACTTAAAGAGGACCCATTTTCCCATGGGTGAATGGGTCCTGACCTAAAAGTTCAAGACTTAATTTCAAACTTATTCAACTTATTAACCTTATTCTCATATCTGATCATTAATCATGAAAGCATAAATGAACACATCAGAATTACACATAACACCAAGATTTTTACGTGGAAACCCTATTAGGGGAAAAATGATGGTGGAGGTCAGTAGACAAGATTAGACCTTGTTAAAAGTATAAGAAATTATGAATGGGGAATGCACATGCATTTAAGCACACTACCTATAGCTTGCTGCTCAAATACAAAATAGGCTTATTGCCCAAAGGAAGACACATTGTCTTACAAAAAGGTTCTGATTAAATCCATTAGAATTTGAACTGAGAAAAGTAGCATCTACTAATGCCTGGGTACAGTTCTGGTTAAGCACATGAACACTTCTTCACTCTTTTTCACTCTTCTTCACTCTTCTTTTCTCTTTGCTCTACCTTTGAATGATCTGAAATTTATTTGCACATAGGACTCTTACACTTCACACACACACACATGTCTTCAAATGATTAAAAAATCACTCTTATATATCCACAAAAATAAATTACATCACTATAAGTTGGATCCAAAGAAATAATAAAATGAATATAAACAATCATCCCAAATCAATAAATATTATTCATGCAAATCAACCAAGGTCAGCCACAACATAGCAAACACCAAAAATAACATCCTCAAACATGAACCACTTCAATTAATTACTCCTTGAAGATCCACAACATGCTTCAACACCTTATCGACCAAGAACATGAAAAACATGAACATGTAAGAGAAAATGTATTCTGCCTTTGCAGTTGATAAAGAAATTTAACATTCTGCTTTTTGCTTAACCATGAAATTAGCTTCTTTCCCAAGAAAAATGCTCCACCACTAGTACTTTTCTTGTCATTCACATCTCCTACCCAATCAGCATCAATAAAGGCACTCAAAGTAATATCATCATCTTTAGGATACCATAAACCAAAATCAATTGTCCCCTTCAAGTATCTAAAAATCCTCTTCACAACAGTCACATGAGATTATTTAGGATCAGCTTGAAATCTAGCAACAATACATACAACATTCATGATATCAGGCCTAGTTTGAGTCAAATAAGGCAATCCACCAATCATTGATTCGTATCTACTCTGATTTTCCTTCAGAGAATCATCATTAGTTGTCAACTTGCATCTGGTCACCATAGGTGTACCAACTAGCTTTGAATCTTCCATAGAAAATTTCTTCATAAATTCTTTCACATACTTGGACTGAGATATAAAGATCCCTTTATCTAACTGATTAATTTGTAATCCCAAGAATAATTCCATCTTTCTAATCATTTACATCTCAAACTCATTCTACATCTCATTAGAAAACTTCATACACAAGCTATCATCTCCTCCAAATATGATATCATCAACAAAAACTTCCACAATCAAATCTTTATCATCATTCTTGAAATACATATTATGATTAGCAGTACCTTTGTTAAATCCAAACTTCACCAAGTACTTATCCAATATGGAATACCATGCTCTAGGGGCTTGTTTGAGTCCATACGATGCTTTATTCAACAGAAGCACCATGTCTTCTTTATCAGTCAATTGGAATCCATTAGGTTGTTCAACATGCACTTCTTCTTCCAATTCACCATTTAGAAAATAAAACTTGACATCCATTTGATAAAATTTGTAGTCTTTGTAAGTAGCATAAGTAATAAACAATCTCACAACTTCAATTCTAGCAACATGGGCAAAGGTTTCTTCAAAATCAATATCTTCCATCTATGAATATCCCTTACATACCATTCTTCTTTGTTTCTAACCACTTCACCTTGTTCATTCGGTTTGTTTCTAAAGACCTATTTGGTTCCAATTACATTCTTATCCTTTGGTCTGGGAACAAGAATCCATGTATCATTCTTTTCAATTTTTTGTAGTTCCTCTTTCATTGCTTCAACCCAATGTTCATCTTTGCATGCTTCATTCAAGGCTAGTAGTGCCTGTCCTGGAAATCTAGCAACAATTTTTCAACAGTCCTATGTTCTATCTTTGTCCTGCCCAATGGATTCCAACAGTCTCTGTAGCCTCTTCATCTCAGTCTCCAGTCCTCTAGTTTTTTCCTTCTCCTCCCACCAGAATTGATACTTAATTGGACTCAAATGAAATTGCCAGCCTGCTTCCCACCACCTGGACTATATTCACATGTTCTAGATAGGTGTACCAAAGCCTCACTGTCCTAAAGGTCTGCACCATGCTCTGTCCCAAGAAAATACCTAAAATGTCTGCTTATGTCTCAAATGCTCCTTCCTAGTCCCAAAATATAATGTCCCTTTCATAATACTACTTCCCTAAATATCCAACAAACATCTGTCCCAGGTTTAAGTCTTGTTTATTCCTTGGATTTGTACCAAATGGCACCACATGCCCAGTGTGAATATGCCTCTCCTTCCTACAACCCAGTCCTGCCTCTGCCTTTCCACATGAGTCCAGTCCCTGTATTCCACCATGCTCTTTCACAAAAATGAAGTCCCCAGTCCCTGCCCACCCTGTCTGAGTCCCAAATATCAATTCCCAAGAACTTGTCCCACCATCCCACAGTCATCAATAAGCAACATGAAGTACCTATATTCAGTAATTTAGTTCTAGTAGGCCCACACACATCAATACGCACAAGATCCAACAATCCATTTGAATTTTTCTATTTACTTTGAAATGAAATTCTTGTTTGCTTTCCTAACTGAAATTCTTTTCATCTGGCATTAGTAGGTTTCATCAGCTTAAGAAGATCTCTCATAGCCTTAGTGGAACTTATCTTGACAATATTATCAAAGTTAACATGACACATTCTCCTATGCCACAACCAACTTTCATCAATTTGAGAAATCAAACAACTTTTACTAGTAGCACTCAAGTGGAAAACATTACCTTTTTTTTTGTACCTAATGCAATCACATTTCCATAATTTCCTAATATTTTGCAATTACCATCCATGAGCTGAAAATTGTATCCCTTATCAACCATCTGTCCAACACTTACAAGATTATGCTTCAATCCTTCAACATACAAGACATCATCAGTATTATGCTTACCATCAAGAGAAATGCATCCTCTTCCACGGATCACTCTAGCTGTATTATCACCAAATCTCACAACACCACCATCATAATTTTCCAAATTCATAAACTTACTTTTATCTCCTATCATATAATGAGAACAACCACTATCAATTACCCATTCATCTTTCTCTTCAACTCGAGCAGCTAGGGCTTTCTCCACATTTGTACAACTAGTAGATTCAGTAGACATTGGATTATTTTCCTTGATAGCAATAAACACAAATTTATATTCACTTGCATGTCCTTTGTCAAATCCATCATTTTTCACACCTTTATCAACAACATAGTAACACTTCTTTTGGAATTTAGACTCATTAAATCTTGGCTTGGAAACTATCTCAAGACACCTTGATACAAAATGACCTATCTTATTGCAAGAGAAACATTTAATAGGAAATTTTCTTTTATACTTACCTTGTCCTCTGGCTTCTCTTTTCACAATCAATGCTTCAAGTTCTTCAAGCTCTCTTTCTTCTTTTTCAAGTTGTCTCATTTCATCCTCATACTTGAATGTCTTTCTAGATGAACTTTCACCCAGATCATATCTTTGTCTATCTCTTTCGGAAGTAGTGGCCTTGAATGTAGATTCAACCTTAGGAAGTGCATCACCAAATTCACTCAACTCAAAAGTAGTAATCTTACCAATAAACATATCTATGGTAACATTTGTTACAGTCTAGAGCTCTTCAATAGCACTAGCCTTGACTTTGTAAGAATTAGGAAAGGATCTAAGCACTTTAGAAACAATTTTTGATTCGTCTATCTATCCACCAACACATCTAATAGCACACACAAGTTCTTTCACTCTTTGCATGAAATTAGTAACATTTTCATCATCACCCATTTTCAAGTTTTCATATTTCTCTTTCAGACTTTGTAGCTTAGCAATCTTCACATTAGCATCACCTTCATACAAGGTTTCCAACTTTTTCTAGATCTCATAAGTAGTCTTTAGGTCCATCACATTTTCATCTCAGTATTAATCAAAGCACTCAACAACTCCTCCTTATCCCTGATATTATACTCAACATCCCTGATCTCAACAGAAGTAGAAGGACCATTTTATGGAATAACATATATTTTTTGCAATGCTCCAGTAGGGTTCACCAAAGAATCTCAGATGGCACTCCATTCGAGTCTTCCATAAAGAATAATTTGTTCCATCAAATCTAGGACTATCCTTCTTACAAGTTTCCATCTCAAATCACCTCAAGTTGTTAAACTTCTTCCAAGGAACCACAAGCTATGATACCAATTGTTGGAAAATCAAGGGTAGACAACTGAGAGGGGGGCTGAATCAGTTGTCATTGAATTTCAAACTTATTCAACTTATTAACCTTATTCTCAGATCTGATCATTAATGATGAAAGCATAAATGAAAAACACATCAAAATCACACATATCACCAAGATTTTTTAGGTGGAAACCTTGTTAGGAGAAAAACCACAGTGGAGGTCAGTCCACAAGATTATACACTATTAAAAGTATAAGAAATTATGAATGGGGAATGCACATACATTCAAGCACACTGCCTAGAGCTCACTACTCAGATACAAAATAGGCTTACTACCCAAAGGAAGAAACATTGTCTTATAGAAAGGTTCTTATTAAATCCATAATACTTTTAACTAAGAAAAGTAGCATCTGCTAATGCCTAGTTATAGTTTCGGTTAAGCACATGAACACTTCTACACTCTTATTCACTCTTCTTCACTCTTCTTTTCTCTTTGCTCTACCTTTGAATGATCTGAACTTTATTCACACATAGGACTCTTACACTTCACACACACACACGTACACATGCCTTCAAATGATAAAACAATCACTCTCGTATATCCGCAACAAGAAATTACATCACTATAAGTCAGCTCCAAATAAATAATAAAATGAATATAAATGGTTGTCCCAAATCAATAAAGATTATTTATGCAAACCAACCAAGGTTGGCCACAACATAGTGAAGATCGAAAAAAACATCCTCAAACACAAACCACTTCAATTAATTACTCCTCAAAGATCCACAACACACTTCAACACCATGTCGGCCAAGAACGTGAAAAACATGAACACACAAGAGAAATCTTGGATCAAAAGCACAATGATCAATGTGGACATGCAACATAGATAGATCACAAACTAGAAACATCCAAAAGCATCATGAAATATTAGAGAAGCATCTACAACAACTGAACTTATTGGAATCACATGATCTTCATTCAGGAACACAAACTAAAGTAACAAAAAAACTGTTAGAATACAAATCTTCATAACTTGATCAAATCTTCACACAGATCTTCGAAACTTGACGTGGATAAACTAGATATAATCAATAAGAAACCCTTTAGTCCATAAACTTTGAACAACTTACTAATCACATTAACAACAAGAAATTCACTTCACCACTAACAACTTGTAACACTTCTTATTACAATTTTCTCAATATCCTCGACATATACAACTTCTAATGCAACAATGCTAGTAGTGTTGACATCAACGATAGGGTGATCCCACAATAGTGGTTTACAATTTTTGGTCAAACTGGACACTAAAATTATTATTTTTAACTAAATATTCGCATTCGGGCACCTATAGCGGCTAAACCGTGAAGAATTTGAAGATGATGCAAACTAGAGTCTCATCACATTTTGTCTGTAGATTCTAAAAAAAAAAAATTCAAAATTTTTGGAATCGGATTGCACTTCTTTTTCCATCTCCCATGAAAACTAGTTTTTTTCAAAAAACAACATTTTTAAAAAGTGACACACACCGTATAACGTATAAAATTTTTTCCATGAAGGATACAAAATTAATTCTTTCAAATTTAGATTCAGAATTTGATATCTAGTGCTTCCACCTGATAGTTTTTAATTGAATATTTTTCTTTAATAAAGTTTCAAAGTCAAACCAATTACAATCTCGTATTATTAGCACTGTATAACGCATAACCTTTTTTGTATATATACTGTGTAACTAATTTTATTTTTTTGTTGATCAAGGACTTCAATATCTAGTGCACTCATATTTTTCAATCTTTTTTGATAATCTACTATTTTTCCACATGTGCGCATTAGAGACCTTCATTTTCAGAAGAACCTATGTTTAATAAAACTAAAAAACAAATACATAATAAAATCAAACATACAAAAATTATATCTGATAGCCTGCCTGAGGACTATCTGATTCTAGAAGGGTTTCTGAAGACTTTTCCATTTTCATCCTCAACCCGAGCTCCAAAGCGTTAAAAAATAGACTTTTTTTGTGTCTCAGGAGGGGGATGAAGGGCAAGGGGGGTTCGAGCGAAGCCCTAGAGGTTCACTCGAACCAGGGTTCGGCTGAACCATGGTTCAAGCGAACCTCTTCAAGGGGGTTCACTCAAACCCCCTTTCCTATGTATTTTTTTTGCTTTTTGGCAGCCAAAATTTAAAGGGGTTCGCTCGAACACTAGTTCAAGCGAACCCCTAATGCATTCGGTCGAACCAGTAGGTTCGTACGAACCCCCAAAATCACTTGTTTTGCTTTGGGGTCATTTTTTGTGGGTTTTCCTTCCTCACTTGAATTGTAAACCACTATTGTGGCTTCACCCAACCACATATCAACAACACAACACAACATCCAACACCTACACCATAAATAATGAATAATTTAGAGATATTAAAGGGAGAGATGAGAGAGATATGGGAGAGAGATAGAGAGAGATGATCTATAGAGAAAATAAGTAGAGAAAGAGATATGTGAGATACATATAAGATATATATACATGAGGAGGGATGGAGAGGTAGATAAGGATGAATGAGAAGAGAGATGGCAAGGGGAGGTAGATAGTGGAGAGAGAGAGAGAGAGAGAGTTACATAGAGAGAGGTAGATATAAAGGAGAGATAAGTGAGATACAACAATAAAGATGAGAAGAGTAGAGATGGGGGCATGCGAGACTTAACACTAAACTAGATATAATAATTTAACCTGAAGCCCTATACCCTATATCATTAGTTCCCTAAACCTTGTCCATTATCCTATCAACTAGAGACAATAGGTTAAGCCCTTAACCATGTATTCAACCCTAAACCCATAAAAAATAGGCCCTACACCCTAAATAATGAATAATTTATAGATATTAAAGGGAGAGAGGAGAGAGAGACATGGGTGAGAGATAGAGAGGTTATATATAGAGAAAATAATAAGACAAAGAGATATGTGAGATAGAAGAGAGATCTACATAGTGTGATAGGGAGATATAGATAAGGATGAATGAGGGGAGAGATAGGAAGGGTAGGTAGATAGTGGAGAGAGAGAGAGAGAGATTAGATAGAGATAGGTAGACCTAGAGGAGAGAGGTGAGATAGAGAACAATATAGATGAGGAGGAGATTAAAGAGGGGGATATGTGAGAATTAACCCTACACTAGATATATACCCATTTAATTTGAAATCCTATACTCTATACCCTCAATTCCCTAAACCTTATCCCTCAACCTTAACAACTAAATCTAATAGGCTAAACCCTTACCTATATACTCAACCCTATACCCTAAACCCATAAACCATAGGCCCTACACCCTAAATAATGAATAATTTAGAGATATTATCATATTACGTTTTTATATTTTTTATTGCAAGAATATTAAGTGTTTAGATTATTTATTCTAAGCAATTTATCATAATTCCATGTTTTCATCTTACATATTTAGATTTGTTATTCTGGTGGAAAATAGGATCCACCCAAATGTATGAGAAAATGTGATGGATCACTTATTTTACAAGGACCAAATGACTTCAAATTATGCAAAACATGATGCTAATAACAACCAAAAATGCAACCCAACTATTATAGCAACTATGAGGATGTTTTTAGAGTATAAAAAGATGTGTACCTGGCT
>VDFB02126340.1:0-11272 GCA_007258455.2 Sequoia sempervirens
GTAATTTACAAGATGAATTTGATCATGAAAAAAATTAAAATCTCAAGACTTCTCTTTCAATTGAGCAAATACAAATGGTCAAGAATTTAGGGCACAAGGGTTTAGACATTTGGAGTGAATTTCCATACTTTTTGAATGTGGACATTATTTGGGTTATTCTAAGCAGAATTCAAGGTGATCAAATTATCTTTGACAAACCCTATGAAATCACGAAAGAATCAATTTTAGCAATAACAAGATTTTACAATAATGGACCCATTCCAGTCAAGAAGTCCATAAAGAACAAAGAGGTTGAAGCCCTAACTAGGGTAATAGGAGATCAAAGGGCACTTATAATTCACACCATAATCGACCCAGTGATAAGGTATGTGGCATATGACATTTCATATAAGATTTATTTTAGGAATAGGGAAGGTTCTACCTCAATGATTGTCATTTATATTGTGCATCAAATGGTTGAGAAAAGGAGGATTTTGACTTGTGTAAGTTGCTGAAAAATCAATTAATGGAAAATATAACTATGACAAAGAATGAAAATTATCCTTTTCACTTTGGATCTTTGGTTATATGCTTGATGATGTATTTTCTAAATTCGTTACCATTGAAAAAAATATTGTGTGGAAGTTAGCTACACCAGTTGGGAAGCAAGTTTACCAATATTTGAACTGTTTAGCAGAAAAGGAAAAGGTTTGTAAATAATATTTTGAAATCAAAATAAATACATGGAATTCTGGTGTGATTTCTAGTCTAGTTATGATGTCCGAGGATAGATTCTCCTCCAAAAAGAGGAATCAAGAAGAATCGGTTCATGCCCCTCTCCAGAAATTAAGAAGCTAAAGACAAAGGAGAAGGAAGAAGAAAAGGAAGAAAAAATTGCAGAAGAATTTGATTTGGTATCAACAAATGATGATCAAGATGTTACTAAAGAAAAGGTGTTAAAGACTCTTGAGCAACTTGATGGATTGAAGAAGATTGGAGATATATGGTTGTCTCGAACATCATATGAACATGATGAGATTACAGATGCCCTGGCTATTTACGTAATTCAAAATGATATTGATCTAAGCGAATTGAAAAGTACTTTACCAAAAGTATTGATTGAGCAGATTGAAGACAAATTAAGGGAACCGTCACATAGTGAAATAGGAGAAAAAGACAAAATTCAATTGGCTTTGGACTTGAAAGATGCTGAAATGAACAAAAGAGGTTGACTGAGAGCATAAATGAGCTGAAAAACATGCATCAAGAGTGTAAACATTGTGTATAGGCATTTCTTTGGTGGCCTACTATTATTGGGAAGTACAAAACAAAAATTGATACTATTGAGCATGAATTGAATTCTATTGGAAAAACATATGATGTTCTTAATGACAAGGATGAAACACAAAAGAAGAGGATCAATTCCTTACAATATGATCTTATAGTCATTATGGTATAGAGGGGTGGTATTGTGAAGACCTTTTGGAAAGTCAAAGAGATAATTGAGTTAAGATTGGAATAGCTTTCCAGTTTCCTGGTGGATGTTGAGAAAAATGCATAGAATATTGCTATTCTAGATACTCTTCTAGAAATAATTGATTCAATATCAAAGAAGAACAACATTTTTCTATATATCAGGTTGGAAGTGGATTCCTGGAATACATGTCTTCCAGAACTGAAAGAAAAATACAAGGAAAAATTTTAAGGAAAGAAGGATTGAGGTAAATAATCATTTTTCATAACCATTTTTGTAAAAATTTTGAAGTAAAGGGGATATATAACCTTTTTTGTCATTGATGTCAAAGGGGGAGAAAGGAAGCATGTGAAAAAGAATGAAAATCATTTCATCTCATTAAAAGATTTACAAAGGTTGTTATTGTTGGATTTTCACATCTTGTGTTGCCATCAATGAAAAAGGGGGAGATTGTTGGAGGATTGAAGGTTGCATCAAATGGTTGTCATTGATGTCAACACAACACTGTATGTATGAATCATTTACTGGAAGTTATTTCCCATTGAAGATGACCATTATGTGTGGTCTGGTTCCTACTCTGTGACAAATTATGATTTAGATATTTGAATATATTGGCTAACTTAGCATGTGCAATACTTTATGGATGTTTTATCCAACCTAATTGATGAGAAAGATACACACACACACACATACATATACATATATGTCTCTCCAGAAAAGATAGAGATGCAAGGTTATGCAAAAAAGATACAGAGACAAAAAAGTGTGTGGATGCAGCAGATCAGAATAAGTAAAGCAGGTGAAGACAATAAGTGTGTGATCAAAACAAAATTATTGAGTGATTAATGATGTATGTAGTACTACCTTTATAAAGGTTCATCTAGAACTAAACTCAACACAAGAAAGATGTAATTCATCAATTCACCTTTGGCGGCAAGCCATAACTTTTGTATTCTTGTAGTGAGCCATCTTCTTTGTATCTTTGTGGTAGTGAGCCCTCCAGGTTGTAGCCCTATGGACAATGAGTTTAGACAGTGAGCCTTATCTCAAGCAGTGAGCCTTATTTCAGGTAGTGAGCCTTTTTGCAATCGGTTTTTATATTCTCTATAGTGTGAGTTAATCCTCACCATAGTTTTTCCCTCATTGGGTTTACCACATAAATTTGGTGTTATTGTGTTTATGTGATGACTTTCAGTTTTTGTATTTAGTGATAAATCATTTATGTAGTATTTGGATCTTATTCTGGCAAATGGTTAAGGCATTTAATTTGATGACAACTGATTCACCTCCCCTCTTAGTTGTCCTATTCAACAATGTTAATTTTGAACAATGTACTTGTTTTTTCCAATTGACTTGAATGCAAACAACTACAAAAAATGCAAGTTTAGAAATTTGAAAATGGACCTGTACAAGGATAGATTCACCCTAAGGTGAATGGGTCTTTGCATAGGGGTTGAAAAAATTAAAAGTCCAAGTTTGTGAGTTGATGTTTAAGGTCTCTGCTTCATCTTGCAAGTAGATAATTTTAGTTCCAAATTTCCAAATGTTTATATGCAAATGAAATTTGATGGTAAACAAAAAGTAAAATAACAATTTTTTATCTATGCTTTATTTTTTTATGATTTTTTTATGTAAATGATTAAAAGACACTAATATGTAGAATACTATGTAACATGAATGCAATATTTTGGTTTTTTGTGATTTAAATGATGCAAAATACAATTTTGAATGATGCAATATACAAATTTGAAACCCTAAATGAGATGTAGTGCAAACTAATGCAAATCTTAGATCTAGGGTTTGAAAGACTACCAAGTCAGAAAGCTTATAGTGTAAGAATGTCAAGTTCATCAAAATGAAATGAAGGAAAATGGTAGATTGGGGAGATTACCAAAATAGAATGGTTGAAAAAGGAGGGACACCTCAAACACACCTCTTCCCTAATTTCATTAGAAGAGAAGATCTCCCAAGGATAGGATTGAATTTCAACCTTGAGGTGAGTCAACCCTATTAGGAAGGTCTATTGTTTTCTTTTGACAAAAAAGATCGATTGGCTATTTTGGGAGATAAATTTAAATGTATTAAAAAACTCAATTATGTGACCTAATCCTTGAAATGCAAAGTATTATGATAGTAGAAATAGAAACAACAAGCTACAAGAAGATCTGAGAAGGGAAGAGTGGTATGTACTTGACAACAAAAGTGGGTTTTGAACAAAGTTGGATAGATTATCCCTAGGGTGAATGGGTCTCTATACAAGGGTCTTGGAACCTTGGAAATAGGGTTTCTACATCTTTTGAGAGATGAAACACTAGAGTTTAGGACCTATTTCACTTAGTTTCACTCAAGGAAACACCGAAGATCTCAATCCAAGGATAAAATGAGGGAAAGAGATCTGTTAAAGGTTGTCCTAGGGTATGGTTAAAGAATAAAGACGGGTTCACCACCAAGCTAGGGCTTGGAAAGAATAGTAACATGCAAAACCTAATGATAACACCTAATGATATGCAAGACTTAAGTAATTGACCTAGAAATGAATATAAATTAGGAAAGTAAACTGAGAAAACATAGAGGTGCACTTGGGAACCTGAATGTGCTTGAAACAAGCTATGAAATCCTAAAAATGAAAACATCAGGGCTCATTGGGAGTCATATGCCAGGCTGGGTGTATCAGTCCTAGACTAGGGTTTCTCAGTAGGAAAAGGAATTTGGAAGTGGTAAATCTGGAACTTTTGGAATCTAGAAAAATCACTATACTAGGACTCATATGCCACAAGTGGTGTATTAGTCCCATTCTTCTTTTTCAAAAAGCTCAAGTTTTAATTTTCTCATCAATCTCTACTCTTTCTTCCCAATTTTATTTCTAGATGTGAACCTATAAAAAGACCTACAAAATATAATATAGTGTTGATTTGCTAATGGGGGGTTTTCCTTGGTCAAACCCCTAGTTGGGTAATTAAACCTTGATTGGAACAATGGATCTTGAAAGTAAATGTGAATAAAAACCTTAATCTTAAGTGCATCTAAGATTAGGAAATTTGAAATGTAATGGAACCTTATTCTAATGTGCTAGAATGAGATGCATGGATGAAACATGAAGATGATGAATCACTTGGAGATCTCTAATCACCCTAATAATCCATAATAATGTATGTACCTTCATTTAGACTAAAAGTAGAGTGATAATGGAGGATGGAATTGCTTAGGAAACAAGTCATTAGGCTTGGCTCAATGGCTAGTTGCATCTCCCCAGCCTAGAATTTATCATGATTCACCATAGGAAACCATCATCAATCTTTAACAATGCTAGATATTGAATGAAAGTGAGCTTAAAGACCTACAAAACCACTATAATGCTACTCCGAGACTTTAAATTTGCTTGCTACTTGCTCCAAAATTCTCTTGTTAAAGAATGCTTGAGGGCTTGTGAATGCTAGGATCTTGAACTTTATTGTCTAGATAAAAATAATGACTTGAAAGCTTGTTTATATAGGCACTTTACTTAATTTACTATTATTTAGATTTGAAATACTGATATCAACCAAAATTTTGAATTAAAAGATTGAATTTCCCACTCAAACCCTAAAAAGGGGCCACACGGGACTCATACACCACTTGTGGCATATGGGTCCCACCTAGGGGGACTCATACACCAAATGTGGTAGTGGAGTCCCACCTAAAATTACCGATTGTGGAGCCAATGATGGAGTTGAGTAGAAAAATTAATGCTTGTGTTGATTTTATTTGGATTTTAGTTGAAAATAAGCCTTGAGAGATCCAAAATAAAAGAGTCTTAGGGGCCTATTAATGATGATTTAAAGGGTTATAAATGCAAGGATACTAAAATAGGTCCAAAGTAAGTGTGAAATTGTACCATATCCAAGAAGGGAGTACATTTTCTATACTATAAGTCCAAAATATGCTATTACAGTCCTCAGATCCTAGATCTAAGATTTTGGTTTCTTCATGTTCCATTTCAAAAATCCAAAAATAAAATATGTAGGTGAGTTTTAAAGTGACAGTAGGCAAATTTGTTGACAACTTTGGCATAAAATTGCTCTTTTGATCCAATCTTCATTCCTTCTTCACTAGGAATTTTTCACATACAAAAGAGAGAAAAATGTTTTGGGTGAATAGAGTTTTTCCTTAATCAAACCCTAGTTTAGTAATTAAACCTTAATGATATTAAAAAAATGATAAATGGAAGGAATTGATGAATGAACAATTCTATGTCACAACTCACCAAACCCTTAATAGCTTCCCTTAGAGGACTAATGTCTAACACATCTCTCTAAGAGTTATTTGGATATTACTTGAATTGGCTTGAATTTTTGTGATTTTATTCTTGAATGGTTTGTGGTCTTGAAAACATGATATGAACACCCATAAATATTGACATGATGATATGATCTTGTTTGGTGTTGTAGATTACTGATAAATCTACTCTTCAATGCTCTTGGCAATAATATTTTCTCTTGTGAAATTTGAATTATGTGTGCTTTGTTTGAATTGATAAAGGGTATGTGCAGGATCATGATGGGAAAAAAAGTAGCAATATGATGGGCATGTGTAGGGTATGTGGCTGACGACTTTTTTTTTACCTAAAATTGATGAAGCGAAAAGAGTTTTTAAAGGAGATTATTAGCTTTCCACCAGTATAAATTATGCTTTACTTTGAATTTAATAAATTATTATTATTCATTTTCTATTTGAATTATGACTAAACTAATGATTGATAGGTTGATTGAGAAACATCTACAACTTCAAACAATATCACATTTTTTGAATCCAAAACATCGTCACATTCTATACTTTGCATACTATAGTATTAAAAAAATACAAAATGAATTTCATGAAGTTTTGACCAAGTTAAGGTGGTCAGACATACGAGTTAGTTATATTTTTTAAAATTTGTAATAAAAAAATCATAATTAATTATTTACTTCGAAAAAGATTACAAAAAAATATGCATCACATCAGGACATGAGTCCTCTACTTTTATCTAAAATCTTACATAAAAAATAATATCATTTATTGTGATTGGGGTGGTAAAGATGAGCACCTACTTATTTTTCCTAAAATTTAGAAAGTACTCTTTGCATTGAAATTTTAAATTTTCACCAAATAAATTTTATTTTTTAAAAATAAACCTAGTATGTTAGAAACTACATTCAATTTTCTATAGATTCTATTCTTACACATTTTTGAAATAATATAGATAACTTACTCAAATTTTTTATGTCAAGTTGCCTAACTAGGATTTTTCTAAATTTTTGTCCTTAATGGGCCTATTTTTCCATGATGATCTTGCACATGCCCAAAAGACCTTATATTTATAGTTGTTTATGTAATTTCTTGAAAATTAGATTTCACAAGCCAACATTTGAAACTTGAATTTGAATAATTAAAATTCTACTTAAAACATATTTAAAATTGGGTCCTAGCACTTAAAGGGTACCCATTTTCCCATGCACAAATGGGTCCTAGGACGTAAGTCTGGGAGACTGAATATCTAATGTGTTTAAATTAATGATGAAAATTATTTAATATGAGTTTCCCTTTCAGAAAAAAAGAATAATAGGGCTTTGAAATACATAATTTAGGTCATTAGAAGCTTAATTAAGTCCAATTAATTAAGGGGATGCAAACATAGTGTGAAAATGAAAATGTGTACATTTTTCTACACTAATGTTTTCAAAACCTATTAAAACTTTATCCGAATAATATCAAATTCTAGACCCTCTTGTGTTATACTTGTTAACTCTCAAAGTTGCACCCTTGCTAAGTTGTAGAACTTAGCATTTTGGAGTAACATGAGAACATTCCTAGGCCTGTGGGTTTCCTAAACTTGGAATGAACCTCCAAAGAAGGTTGGCTCCTAAGGTACTCACCTAAACTACTTTCTTGTGATGGAAAAGGGTAAAAGGAAGCATAAACTGCAAATAAACTCCTATGGTAATGCACCTAAACATTAACTGAGACCTATAAAACAACTCAAACATAGTTCAACATTTCCATATAATTATTTCATAAACATTTTATAAGAAGGTTTTAGAGCTTAACTCCTAGAAGGAAAAATACTTTCACAGCTAGAACATTATGCTTTTCAATACAACCTATAAACTGCAACTCACATATTCTTCTATAAAAGGTGCTAACAATGAGACAAAACCAAAAGGAATAATATAATTTCACAAGTAGTAGCATCAATCAAACAAAATTCACATAATAAAGCAAAAAAATGAGAAGGTAAAACAACTTTACTTCATTGGTATCCAAGGTATCCACTGTAATACATGTTAAAAGAGTTACATAAAATGTAGTCTTTTCTACCAAGGAATCCAAAAATTCACAAAGTAAAAGCTAGAGCATAATCAAATCTGAGTACAAAATGAGTCAACAAGTGACTATAACCATCCTCCTCCAAGATCCACCAAAATAAGCTCTAAAACCTTCTTATGAAATGTTTATGCAAGAAAAATATGGAAACGTGTTGTATATGTGAAGCTTTATCTTTGATTGAACTATGTTTTTGAGCTATTTTACAGGTCCTAGTTAATGTTTAAGTGCATCACCATAGGATTTTATTTTCATTTTATGCTTCCTTTTACCCTTTTCCATCACAAGAAAGTAGTTTAGGTGAGTTCCTTACGAGCTAGCCTTCTCTAGAGGTCCATTCCAAGTTTAGGCAACCCATAGACCTAGGAATGTTCCCATGTTACTCCAAAATATTAAGTTATGCAACTTAGTATTGGTGCAACTTTGAGAGTTAACAATACCCATGAATATATCATCTTAAGTGATTTTAAAATTATTTATACATTTTCTTGGTAAGTGCAAAATATTTAATAATCCTTTTGAAATATTAACTATGTGAGTGATTATTGGTTGAATGAGAAATGTATTTTTTAAGTTAATTTAAATGAAATAAGGAAATTTTCATATTGTTTGAATTAATTTTCTAATATAATTGATAGTGAATTAGGAAGGAAATACAAATAATTCCTAATAAATATTTATTTTAGAAAAGTAGCCTTAAGTGAAAAAGGGAATGGAAAAATAGAAGGAAAAATGAAATATTATGGATTTATAATGTCACATTGAAAGAAAGAGGAGAAGGAACTAGATGGAGAGACATCCTAAAATCATTCCCCTAAAAAATAATTAGAGCTAAATTTACCTAATGATTTCTTGAGTAGATTGGATTGCTTCTAAAGGGAAAAATATTCTTTTTCAATTGACATCAAATTCATTGAGATGTCTTTTGATTTGATTATTTATAAAATTTTATTTTGAAATTTCAAAGTTGTAGAAAATTAATTTCAAATTTTAATTTCTTTCTACCAAAAAATTTGCTAAATTTTTTCAAACTGACATGCGAATGGAAACATGTGTTGTTGGGAACATCTAGATTAAAATTTTATTTGCAAATTTTAGTTTATGATTCTTTCAATTTGGATGAAAATTATATCAATTTAATCTCAAGACCCTCTCAAATATTTTTTAAATAAAATTGATCCTTAGAAAAGTGTGATGTTGAGTATATTTAGAGAAAATTGGTAATTTTATAAATTTGATATTTAAGTTCTTAAAATTTTGAGAAAATTGGGGAGGAATACTTTAAGAACATCAATGGTAGACCCTATATGTTTTGAAAAGAAGTGATTATTTCACTGTAGCCTCATAAATTGTCACCCTTAATAATTTCACACTACGCTTTGCTCCTGTAGTAACAAAAAAGTAGCCTTTTTCTTTTCTTGGTTTGATAATTGATATTAAAATCTAAACTAATGATGTCTTGGAGTGGTGTTGTAATGTGTTGTACACATTCACACTATTCTAGGACCTTTATTTAACTAAATCGTTCCTTAATTGGTCCTTTGCAAAGGTGTTGTAAAGTGTTGTAACACACTTTCACACTTTTCTAGGATTTATTTGCTTAATTAAGCCTAATGGGCCCTTTTCTAACTAAAAATGTACATAATTTGTACCTTGTTTAGGTGTTGTAAAGTGCTTTAAAGTAATTTCACACTTATCTAGGTGGTCTTAATTTATTGTGGTTAATTGGAGTTATTAACCCCCTTTTTAGGCCTTAATTTTGACACCTTCAAAGGATCTTTCTTGACAATCATAAATTAAATATAAAATTATTTCATTGGGAAAAAATTGGTCCTGGTAAGTTGAGCCATGACCCATTCATCCTTAGTGGTGAATGGGTCCTCCCTTAACAAGATCCCCCTTTCTTAGTTGATCTAGAATGGGTTTTTGGCCCTCTTTCAGCTCCCCGAAGCTTGGTCCTGGAAGCTTAGCTAGGACCCATTCACCTTTGGTGGCGAATGGGTCCTCCCTTAATGAGATCCTAATTTTTGAATTTCATTTTGGCAGAAATTTAATTATCTTTCTTTCTAGATTTGGTGTCGGCCTTAGTTCTTTGAATTTTGGGTTTAATCTCCTAATTTAGTATAAATAAGGGGTTAATTCATATTATGTCACCTAGAAACTTTGAGAAAGCATCCTTATAGTGAATTTGAGTCTACAAGAGTCTACAAGAGCATTTTCTAAGGCATTTCAAGGAAAATTTTCAAGGTTTATTGCAACAATTCAAGATCATTTCATCATGTCAAGGGTTTTATGCATTCATGCATATTGTTGAGCCGAGATTGTTGATGTAGCATTGAAGATCCTTCTTGCAAGCATTTTTTCACATCTATTTGAGATAAAGATCTACATTCTCTATGGCCACTTCAAGTCAGTTTGCAAATCTAAACTCCAAGACAACATCCAAGGTATCATCAATTACATATTCCATATTTCATGCTTCAATTTCATTATTTCATCAATTGGTTTAATTACCTAAAAGGGTTTTGATCGAGGAAAACCCCTATCCCCTAAAAAAAATATTTTTATCCTCTTGCATGTGTGATTGTAGGTTTTAGGGTGAAGAGTAGGATTTGGAGAAAAAATGCAAAGGCTTTCAAGTTGCTAAAATTGTCATTCAAAGTGCAAAATCACCAAAAGAGCTCTACAAAATAGCATAAAAACTTCTAGAACTTGATAATAGGGAATATGAGAGTGTAGAATTCAAGGAACAAGACCTTGAAATTAGTTTTCCAAAACCATAAAAGGATCCATTCACCACTAAAGGAAAATGATTCCTTAGTAGGGTTGAAGTAGTGAAAATTTGGAATTTGGAGTTACAGATTGAGAGGAACAAAACCTAGAAGGCAATTTTCAAAATCCCTAACAGGGATCCATTCACCACTAAAGGTGAATGAGTCTTCAGTGGCTCTAAAATAACACTTATCTAGAAAGGTACACATCATTTCAAGCTCTCAAAACTCCCCTCATAGTTGCTATAACTATTAGGGTTAGTTTCTAATTTTTATTTACATCTTTTAGCTCTCATAATTGAATGTTTTAATAAGAAAAAGATCTAGTGGTTTATCATCTTGTTCATTCATGGTGGTAAACCTTGCTTTTTCTATTAAACATTTTGGTGAACCCTACTTTGTGCATATCATTGAGTTCATGGTCATTATACTAATGAATGCAAGGAGTTGAGTTGTAAAACCCAAAATCTTAAGGAGTTTGGTGCTCTTCCTTATGTGGGGGCACCTACTTCCTCTAATTGATACTAATTTTCACTCTAGCATGCCTCTCATCAATCGTTTCAGCTCATCCTTGTCTTGTACTAAGTGGGGGAAAGGGGTTAGGTATCCTTGTCCTCATATGTCACTTGTTGTCTCTTTTGACTAGTTGACCACCTTTCATGTACATATCAGAGAGCATGCGTAGGATCATCATGGAAAAATTAGGCCC
>VDFB02126341.1:0-11998 GCA_007258455.2 Sequoia sempervirens
AAATTGAGCATTGGAAATGGAGGCGGAGTAGGATCAGAGAATTCGCAGGCGGGATCGGCACTAGTATCGAGTAAGAAACAAGGTGAGGCTGATTCGGAAGAAGCGGACCTTGGAAATAAAATTCTGGTGGACCCGGGAGGAAAGGATATTCTAGCAGCCAATTTGGTGGGTTCCCCTGTTGGTCAAAAAGGCGAAAAACCAAAAGGCGTGGTGGGGACCACTGACAAAAATGGAGGTAATCGGAAACCTTGGGTCTCTCTATTTGGGATAAAACTGAACGGAAAGTCTTCTTTCCCTCCAGTGCAAAGTATTTCCTCTCCTAAGAAAGGTAAGTTTGCAATTTCTATGCCTGATCTGTTAATTGATCACAACATTGCTTTAATGGAAAGAACCCCGGTGGGAAAATTTATGGGTCCCAGACCAAATATTGAGGTGGTTAGGGAGTTTGTCAAAAAAAATGGAGAACTCATGGAAAAGTCTTAGTAGTAGCACTCCCAAAAGGCTATTTTGCGTTTAAATTCACCTGCAGGGAGGATATCTTGGCAGTAAGAAGCGGTGGTCCATGGGTAATAGGGAAATCCTCCCTGGCTCTTAAAAAATGGTCTTCAAATCTGGACCTTTTAGACTCTATTTTTGAGAATGTCTCAGTTTGGGTCAGATTCCCAGGTCTTCCCCTGAATACTGGAACGAAGATATCTTTTATGGAATTGCGAGCTCTCTTGGAGAGCTTCTTTCAATCGATCCTATGACAGTTGCTAGAAAGAGGTTGGTTTTTGCAAGAATATATGTAGGGGTCTCTTAGAACGCTGATCTTCCTTCATCAATTGAGATTCTATTGAAGTTAGGCTCCTAGTCGCAGGACATTGAGTTCAAAACTATCCCTTTTGCTTGTTTCAAATGCAGAAAAACTGGGCACTAGGCTAAGAAATGTCCTTTAAATTCCATTAAAGAAAAGGAGAAGCCAATTGGAACATCGAAATTAGTTTGGAGAAAGAAATCTGAAGGAGAAATCCTAGAGAATAAAAAGTCTAATATTCAAGGCACATCAAATGAGGCTGGTAATGATATGGGAAGTAAGGGTGTGGTACCACAGGAACTCCAATGTAAGGTTCTTGAGGTAACCTTGACAACTAAGGAAAAAGAAGTTAATGCAGAATAGGTGGTTGGTGAAGAAAAGCAGAGTCAGGATGCTGACCCTTTATCCCAAGAGAGGAGCCCAGTTGAGAATATAGAAGGGAACCCGAGTTTAGAGGACATACCTATCCAGGGTCTGTCCTTAGAGCTGAACATTCCTCTTCTGCTCCCTTCATCTGAAGGTTGTTTTCCTTCGGGTGTAGATCCCTTTTTGGATCCTAATTCCTTAGAACTAGTTAAGGATTCCTATGATAATCTGGACCAAACTACAGAACTTTCTAGCGATTATGCTACCTTTCATCTAAATGGCATCATGGATACTTTACCCTGGGAGCAAAGACTTCTAACTGATAAGGAATGGGAATCAAGTAAAGAGACGAAGAGTCAAGAAGACATAGATAGAGAAGAGGTTTTATCCAAGAAAAAGAAAATAAAAAACAAACAATGGAAGAATCCAAGCTGTATTTCGACCAGGTCAAAAGCTAAGGTAGATTGTGGAGCAACAAAGAAATCTCGTGGGAAAAAATCTACTAAATGGACAAGAGAGCATAACAGTTTTCAGGATATTGCGGATGGTTTTAAGAAAACCATCCCAGAGTGCCTCAAATCTCCAGGTAAATCATGAAGATCATGTCATGGAACATTAGGGGACTTAATAATCCCCATAAGCAGGATGTACTACGCAATTTTGTTAGAGATCATAAACCTGATATTCTCCTTATTCAGGAAACCAAAATGTCAAAGGAAAAAATGGAAAAGCTGAAACTGTTTCAGTATTGTAGTACACATGGAAATAACTCAAATGGAGCTTTAGGAGGTATTGCTACTTTCTGGAATAGTCACATAATAAAAGGGGATCCGATCTTGGAAGGTACAGACCATATTGCTACTAGATTCACCCATATTAGGGATAATTTCAGCTGGATTCAATCAAACATCTATACTCTGAAGGGAAAAGGTTTCATAAAATCTTTCTGGTTGGAGCTAACTGCCTTTTGGAGGATTTTTATTAGTGAGTCCTAGGTAGTCATGGGAGATTTTAATACTCCCTTACTGAATGAAGAAAAATCTGGAGGATCCCAAATCAATGCTAAAAGTAAGGAGGATCTTCAAAACTTTATAAACAGTCAGACACTAATTGATCTGGACTTGCAGGGAGCCTCTTACACCTGGTTGAATCATAGAAAGGGTATGGATCTAATCCAGGTTAGATTAGATAGATCTTTAATCTCTGATCAATGGTTCTTAAACTATTATTGTTCTCTTAAAGCCTTTTCTAGGATTGGTTCTGACCATTTTCCCATTATTTTTGTTGCGGATCCTTTAAGGATTAAGAAAAATATCCCCTTCAAAGTTGAAAAAATGTGGCTTTCCCATCCTCTTTTTAAAGAGGAAATTAGGAAATGGTGGAATATTAATATCTCTGGTACAACTATGTTTAGAGTGGCTAAAAAATTAAAGGAAGTTAAAATCAATTTAAAAAAATGGAAAAAAGAGTCCTTTGGGAACATTTTTAGGATTAAATCTGATCTTTAGATAAGGTTGGGGGAGATCCAATATAAAATATAGAAGGAAGGATATTTGAATGATATTAAGGAAAAAGAGAATGAGCTCCTTATTAAGATGCATGGCATCATTGCTAAAGAAGAGAAGTTCTGGAGACAAAGATCTAGAGCTTTATGGTTTCTGCTGGAGATAAAAACACTAGGTACTTTCATTTATCGGCCTCAAAACATAGGGTGGTCAACATAATCTCTCATATTGAAGTTGATGGTAATAGGTATGAGGAGGATGAGGATATCAGAAGGCATGCTCTCATCTTCTTCAAAAATCTTCTTTTTGAGAATGAGGAAAATAACCAAAATGATCAGGATCATTTGATAGAAGCTATACCTAATGTGATCAATTAGGAAGATAACTCTATGTTGACTGCTATTCCTTCTAGTGAGGAAGTTAGGAAGGCTATTTTTTCTTTTGAAGGGAGTAAAGCCCTGGGTCCTGATGGGTTCCCTATGTTCTTTTTTCAAAGGTTTTGGGAGATTGTTGGAGAGGATGTGGTGAATGCGGTAAAATAATTTTTTGGCTCCAGAAGTCTCCTAAAAGAGTTGAATGCTACTTTCTTGGTTCTTATCCCTAAGAAGCCTGGAGTGGTGAACTTTGATGCTTTCAGACCTATCAGCCTCTGTAACTCGATCTATAAAATCATCTCGAAGGTTTTGACTTCTAGACTTTTAATTCTTTTGCTAACTCTGATCTTACCTCAAAAGAATGGATTTATCCATGGTAGACAGATCCTTGATTCTATATTCAATGTGCATGAGAATATCTGTTCCCTGGTTGAATCTAAGACTGGAAGCTTCCTTTTAAAGCTTGATATCTCAAAAGCCTATGATAGAGTTGACTAGAAATTCTTGTTTAAAATTTTAAAGGCGTTTAGGTTTTGCAACAGGGTTCTTCAATTGGTGGAACAACTTGGGTCTACTACTTCTATCTCTGTTTTGGTTAATGGATCTCCCTCGATTTTCTTCCAAAGCTCCAGAGGTCTAAGACAAGGAGATCCTATCCCTCCTATTTTATTCACAATCATGGCTGAAATTCTTGGAAGAAATTTGAAAAGGTTGATAGATCAAAGATCCCTTGTTGGTCTTAAACCATCCTCTAACAATTTGATCTGTTCTCACCAACAGTTTGTCGATGATACCATGCTCTTAGGAAAATCTACTATTACAGAGGGAAAGACTTTGAAATCTTTTTTGGATGCTTATGGGAGGGTGTCTGGCCAATTGATTAATAAACATAAAAGCTCTTTCTTCTTCTTCTTTAATACTCCTAAACACAGACAGAATAAAATTGCCATAATTCTTGGTTGCAGGGTGGAGTCTTTACCTACCACCTATCTTGGTTTACCTCTAAGCCTTAAACCCCCGAAGTCCTTTTGGATTTCGTTGGTTGAGAGGTTCAGTAAGAAGCTTGCTGGATGGAAAAGAGCTTTGCTAAGTCAAGCGGGAAAATTAAAAATCCTCAAAGCTACTCTTCAAAATCTGTCGATTTATGCTTTAAGCCTCTTTAAAATCCCTGCCAAGTATGTAGACGCCATTGAAAAGATTCAAAAAATATTTCTTTGGTCGAGTGTTGAAAAAAAAAAGGTTGCCTTTAATAGGATGGGATTTGGTGTGTAGACCTAAAAAGGCTGGTGGTTTAGGTCTTAGAAAAATCAGAATGGTTAACAAGATACTTCTAGCTAAACAAATTTGGAGGATATTTTCATCCTCAAGGGAATGGACAAATATCCTGACTAGCAAATATTTGGAGAATAATAGATCTCTTATAATTAAGATGGATTCCCACCTTCTACCTAGAGGCTCAACATGCTAGAATAATTTTATTATTGGAAGAAAATTTGTTGAAACTGGTGTGGGTTGGCAAGTCAGGAGTGGAAACCAAACTAGATTCTGGGAGGACAGATGGTTGTTTAATGAGCCCCTTAGAAAAATTGAACCTTTTTGTGGGTGGGATGAGATTTGCAAAGCTCTATTTGGTCTGTATGTTAAAGATTATTGGTTGAATGGAAAATGGGTGGAACTGTGTCTTGTTAGTTAGGATCTTGCTCCTGTTCATTCATCCTTGATGGTTGTTAGACTTAGCCAAGATCAGTTGGAAGATCATCTTGTTTGGATCGATGAACCCTTAGGCAATTATTCCATTTTGTCGGCTTTTGCCAGGTTATCTTCTATCCAGGTTCCTCCTCCCTTCTAGTCGAAGGCTTGGTTCAAATACCTAATTCCTAAAGTCAACATCTTCTTTTGGATCCTTCTTCAAAATAAAGTGCTCATGGTTGATAATATTTTGCAAGCGTGGTTTTCAAATACCCAATAGATGTTATCTTTGCAAGATGGAAGCTGCGTTAGTTTTTCATTTGTTTCTTCATTGTCCTTTTGTTGTCTCGATTTGGGAAAAAATCCTCTATTACTAGCAATTATATTGGGTTTTCCCCTTGTCAATTGAAGACTTCTTTATACAATGGAAAGCCTCGACACACAATCCTGCTCTTGTGAAACTGTGGAATTTTTCTTTCCCTCATGTTGCTTGGGGTCTATGGAAGGAATGAAATAATAGAATTTACAGAGATAAAGAATCTTCGGTGGCCATTGTGTTTGATAAAATAATCAGATTATTGAAAGAAAATTTCAATACTATCCCCCAGATGATTGGCAATATTGAGAAAGTGGCTTGTTTGTCCTATGATCTCATGGTAGCCAAGGAATGGAACATTAATTTTGATACTTCTTGTGTCCCTGAACATGCTAAGAAGGATAGGGAGGGTGTCTGCTGGAATTTTCTGCCTAATGGTTGGATCAAAGCCAACTTTGATGGGGCGGCTAAAGGTAATCCTGGGGTGGCGGGTTGCTGCAGAGTCATAAGGGATTCTTTTGGCAATTTCTTTGGTGCGACTACCACTCCCCTTGGTTCTCAAACCAATCACCTTGCTGAGGCTACTAGAGATTTTCATGTTATAAATTTGGTTCATAGTCTGAATTTTAAAAACTTCTGGCTTGAAGGGGACTCTAAAAATATTATTGAATGTCTTTTAGGTAGGTCCCCCCCCTCGTGGACTATAAAGTCTTGGATTGATGATGCTATTTTGACTCTAGCTAAGTTTGATAATATAAATATTTCACATGCTTATAGAGAAGCCAATGCTATGGCAGACTTTTTTGCGAATGAAGGGGTTAAAAGTAAAGGACTGTGCACTTGGTTGAATATTAGTGATTTAGGTGCTAATGTTCATGCCTTATTGAACTATGATGCATCACATGGGCAAGATGTGTGTCATTTCATTAATGATGATAAAACAAGGAAAATACATCACAATCATTTGATTGCATGGGGCCGAGCCAAATTACTTATCCGGTAAGTTTTCTTGGCATGCTTTGGGGGCTCACTAGTTTGGCGGGACCATTTTGAGTCAAGATTTTTCCTCTGTCTGCTTTACTATGCTTGTCAATATGGGAGGAGATAGAAAAAGAGTTGAGCCGGATAGCTTTGAGATGCATACTAGAAACACTAAAGTGTGGAGTAAAGTCAAAAGCGGGGGTTTACTTCCTTTTCTGGAAAAACTTCATGGGTCTAATCAGGAAGCTACAAAGCATTTTGAGAGGAATTGGGAAAATGGGGAATTAACCCTTTTTGGTAGGAAAGTTCAGCTCGACAAAAATCTTATAGCTGAAGTGACTGGCATGTCCACTGAAGGACACAAATTTTTTCGGGACAGGGTTTTCTCTAATGAAGCTGTGGTAAGATTTTTGAAGAAAGATAAGGAAAGATTGAAACTGGTGAAAATTTCTAACAGTTTCTTTGAGGTCGACACCATTAAATCTCTTTGGAGGAAAGTTCTTCACGTCATCATGGAGTATATAACTCTGGATGGTCATTTCACTAGGGCTTATGGCTATCACTTTGCTTTTCTCAACCATTTTCGCTACAAGGTCAGGGTTTCTCTTCCCCACTATCTTCTCTGTTCTTTAAGAAAAAGTTTGGATGGCCATAAGAAAAACCCTAGAAGATATCCTATTTTGCATATTGGTTTGATTAGGTTAATTGTTGAACACTTTCAAAATATGTTGGCCCCTGCTAAGTTGGTTGTTTCCTCAGAGTTTGAGGAGGATGATACTGAACCTAGCTGTTTGGGGAATTTTCCCAATTTGAGCCCTGTGAGGATTGTCCTGAGTCCTCCTATTTAGACTCACAAGAATCTTCAAACCCATAATCCCTAGTCTACTAAAGCCTGGCCTATTTCTATGCACAGGAAACTCTACTATCAAAACCTTATACTCTTGATAGAGACTCTCGATTAAAGGGATTACATGGCACTAACAAGAACTCATCCTCCCCTCTTTGTCCCATCTAGATTTAAGATAAGAGATCTTAAAAGGAATCCACTGGAGCCTCCGACCCTGCAAAAAATTGCTTCAATCCTGATAGGGAACCCTCTGCTGACTTCCTGGGCATAGCTAGGAATAATGCGATGGACCATTTCAGAATGTCGAAATGGGTCTTCCATGAAATCAATGATTTGAAAATAAAAAATTGGGCCCTCCAGAGTAAATTGGAGGAAATGAGAGATAAGGTTTCAGTGTTAAGCAAGAGGGATGAAGAGTGTAAAGATCATAGTGCCAGTAAAGAGATCCAGGACAATGTGGGCAAGGATAGAAGGATTGAAATTGATTTGGAAAAAATGAAAAATACTATAAGATAATTTATTAGACGAGAACAATGGGATGGTAAGACATAATGCCATTATTATCAATGTGATGACTGAAAATTTGGACAAAGCTCAAAAGGGGTCATTGGTGGTTGACTTGGAAGAGGTGAAAGATAAAAAATTAGGAAGAGGACATTGTGATATCAAAGAGAATGAAGGAGAATCTGAAAAGGAAAACACCCCCAACACTACAGATGATTGAAACATTCAAGAAGGGTGTTCAAGACATCTGGGACTTGGAGAAATTTTGAGACTAAGTCTATTCCCGAGGCTAAGGTTAAGGTGCTACTATTTTTTTTGGTGTCGTTAAGCTAGTTTTCGGCTACCTTCCTAGTCTTTTGTGGTTTGCTACTACTTTTTCTAGTTTTGTCCCTTTTTGTAGCCTATTTTTTCTACTGGACTTTATTGTCCTCTTTCTTTTGTTGTAAACTTGGTGGTTTTAGGTCCCTGTAAAACCCATTTTTTCCTTTATAAAAAATAAAGCATTATCATTTATTTGTAAAATAAATCTATAATTGAATTATAATTTAAAATTCTTTTTGTTTTAGTGCACTTTTATTCTTCTGAATTAATTTAATTAAATATTTTAAAATACAAACAATAAAAATAGTCAACTAAATTAAATGCTAAATGCATCTACATGACACTAAGTGCTCGTGTGTGCGAGAGAACCATTCCTGCTTTACCCTACCAGGAAGTTAACCTCCTATGCCTTAACCACACACTTGGTCTTTGGTAGCCTACAGCTTAAGTACACTCAGACACCCATTAATATAGTAGTATCAAGGTAAAATCCAAATTAAAACAATATAATGCATTAATCCAAATAACACTATTCTATTTTGCTTCACTTTCAAAATAAACTATATTCAATATATTTCAACTTTTTTAAAATTAAAACAAACATTTTCTTAATTCACCTCACAAAACACCATACTATTATTATTTACTAAATCACACACATTCAGTCCTATATTAAATCCACATAAAGAAAAAGAAAAAAGCACCAAATTTTGAGATGGCAGAGATCCTTTATGAGATAAAGTGCACTATTTAGAGTGCTTTAGCTTGCATATGCACATAGAGTCATATGGGTGCTAAAGAGGGGGCTAAATGTAGCATATAAAATTGTATACTCTTGAAGAAAGAGGCAATTTCACACTTAATTTGGACCTATTTTGGCATCCTTGCATTAATCATTCCTTAAACTTACCATTTATAGGCCACTAAGGCCCATTATTTTGGACCTTGAGGCTTATTCCACTCAAAAATCATATGAATCTTGACAAATAACACTTAAATTATTCAAATTTTAGAAAACCCACCTCAAAAGCCTCTAGTGGGACTAAGTCGCTCAAGGTGGCGACTTAGTCCCTTTCGGGGGATTTTTCAATTTTGATTGGAAAAATCATTCACCTAATTTAAATTTTTGATGGATGTCGACCTGTGAGGTCTAAATAATGCTTAATTAGGTATGAGTGTCTATAAATATAAGTTTTTTAGGTCATTTTTCACAACATCTAGTCATTTTAACAAACAAATTCAAAATTCAAGTGTTGAATATCTTTCACAAGAAGATTCACAAGTCTATCTCCAACAAAGCTGAATCATTAGGGAAACATTCAAGGGTTTTTGCAAGTCTTCAAGCTCACTTTTTATCCAAGATATTTCATTTTTTAGGGTTGATCATGTCCATGCCTATGGAGAATCATGAAGAATTCTAGGTTGGGGAGATGCAACTAGCCATCAAGCCAATCCTAAGGACTTATTTTCTAAGTGATTCCATCTTCCATTTTCTCTATCTTTAGCCTAAGGAGGGTTTTCATGTTATTAAGATTCATTTCTAATGTGATCTAGGTCTCCTAATGATTCTTTTGCATTATTCTAGTTTCATTTATGCATCTTATATTCTTTCATGTTAGAATAGGGTTGCATCATGCTTCGCATTTCCTACCTTAGATGCACTTAAGGCTATGGTTTTGTTGCATATTTCATTATCTCTTTTGAGTTTAAATACTCAAAATAGGGTTTTACCAAGGAAAACCCTTATTAGAAATAAAATTATATTTTGTTTTTCGTATTTTCATAGTGTAATATCTAGGTTTTACCGAGAACAAAGTGCACTGTGATTACAGTTGCACTTTAAAATTTCCCTCAAATTTGAAAGTGGACTAAGTCACCACTAGTTACATATGAGTCCCACTAGAGTGTATTTCTAGATTGGTTTGTAGATTCCAAGAGCTACTTCCTCGGAACTTCTTTCTGGCAAAACCCTTATCTGGGACTAAGTCACCCAGCTTGGTGTAAGTGTCCTAGTTGGCTAGAAAGTCATATTTTCTAGAATTTCAAAGACATCTATAGTCTTCTCCCTAGCCTCTATCAGTTTCTAGTTGCACTCTTTCTTTTTGGCTTCTTTATCTTGTTTTATATTGCATTCAATCTATTTTTTTGCTTATCATAGCGTGTTTTCAAACAAAGTGCAATTCCTTAGTTTTACATTAATAATCCATTTTTTTATTAGTTCTTTGAATTTAGGATATTCCTCTTTGATAGATTTCAATCATATTTGCATTAGTCTTGAATGATCCATCAAGGTTTTTGGAATTCCTCTCTCCTTTTAGGTGCAAAACCTTAGAAGTGTAAGAAAGCCCTATCCCCAAAAATTCACGGTTTAGTATGATGTAGTGTGCATCTAAGATTTGGAATAGAGGTTTGTTCCAATGTGTGGGTGCATAGGGTAGCTCTGGGGGTCTTGCTTGCTTTTGGGATCCTTGGCAGATTTCTCTTGTTTGGTGGTTCTCTAGTAGATTATCTATCTCTCTTGTTGCAATTAGTTTGGAGATGAGGGAAATAATTTTTCTTTCCAACATTTATGCACCAATGAATGTTCTTGGTAAGATCTTATTGTGGTCTCATAGATCAATTTTCTGAGATCGTTGGATCCTTTTCTTCCCTAGATTATGGCAAGTGACTTTAATGCAATTGCCTCTTTAGAGGAAGAAAGGGGGGTGTGCTTTGTTGGACCCCTCCTCTAATCTTCTAAGGGATAATTTGGCTTGGCTTGGGCTTGTGGATATCAAACCTTTGAATGGAATGTTTACTTGGAATAATAGGAGGCTTGGGGATGATGCCATTTCTGAAAGGTTAGACAGGTTTCTTGTTTCCTATCTTTGGGTTGGAGACAAGTGGTTGTCAAGTTCTAAAATTTTAGATTGGCGGGGATCAGACCATTGGTTGATTAAGTTCTCAACCCGTCTAGCTAGTGCTTCCAAGAAGCAGACTTTTAGATTTCAGCTTATGTGGCTCAGGGAGGATGGTCTTCTTGACTTGGTTTCTAGATGGTGGAATGAAGGACGACCTACTTTTGGTACGGCTATGTACTCCTTTGTGAAGAGAATGCAATATGTTAAGTATAAGTTGAAACATTGGAACAAGTATCAGTTTGGGAATGTGTTTCAAAAGAAGAGAGTTGCCCAGGAGTGCTTGGATTCTATTACCAGGCTGATTCGAGATCAGTGCCTTGATGCGAGTTTGAGCAGGCTTGAGGATAGTGCAGTTAAAGACCTTGAGGAATGGGAACATCGTGAGGAAATAGTTTGGAAATAGAAGGATCATGTAGATTAGCTTCAGGAAGGGCATAGGAATACTTCTTTAATAACTTGGCGAAGGCTCAAAGACAGGGTAACATTATTTCTTCTCTTCACTCTCCTAAGGGCTTTGTTCTTTCTTCCTCTTTGGAGATTTCTAGGGAGGTGGTTTGTTTCTTCTCTGCTCTCTTTTTGATGATTCCCTACCTGCTAGTGAGGAAGAAGCTTCTATTTTGGCTTGTATTCCTCCTTTAGTGACTATGGATATGAATGCCTCTTTACTTAAACCTATTTCTTTGAAGGAGTTGGAGGATGTGGTGTTTCAACTGAAAAAAAGGAAGGCTCTTGGTCTAGATGGTTTTTTTACTGAGTTCTTTTAGGAATTTTGGGAAGTGATCAACCTTGATCTTTTGGAGGTTGTTCATGAGTCTTTAAGGAATAAGCAAATGTTGTGTGCTATGAATGCCACATTTCTTGCTCTTATCCCAAAATGTGAGGGTGCTAATTCTCTGGATTTTTTTCAACCAATTGCTTTGTGCAATGTGGTGTATAAAATTATTACAAAGTTAATTGCTAAGCATCTAAAGCCATGGATGGATAAGTTGATTTCAGAGGAACAAGGGGGCTTCGTTGTGGGTAGAAAATTTTTGGATGGAGTGGTTATAGCAGTTGAGACTTTTCATTGCATGGCCTCTTCTAGAGAAAAGGCTATGCTTATAAAGATGGATATGGCCAAAGCCTATGACAGAGTTAAATGGGGTTTTTTGTTTAAAATTCTTAGAGCCTTTGGGTTCAACAGTGAGTGGATTGATTGGGTCACGAGTTGTGTGATGACTCCCTCCTTTTTTGTTCTCATAAATGGGGAGTCCTTTGATCTATTTGGTGCTTCTAGAGGTCTACGACAAGGGGATCCCTTATCCCCATACAAGTATTCATCTTGATGGCTGAGGGATTAGGAGGTACATTAAGTCTCGTGTTATGGATGGGCACATCTAGGGATGGGAATGGAGCAACT